>JBBPUI010000877.1:0-14263 GCA_038094615.1 Heimioporus aff. retisporus | reverse complement strand
TGGGCTGATACTCCGCAATCGGCCACATAGATAGCGATGAGTGTGTGTATCCATGATGGCTATGTACGTGTACTATACTACGACGGCAGGAAGCATATGAGACAGATTCGGATGGACAAGCGCGAGGCGCCTTGGCCCAGCGTCAAAAAACTGCGTAAGCGAATTGAGCTGCGACCCTCGCAATTTGCTTAGCGGGTGTCGCTGACCGGGCCCGTAGTACGTGTTTGGTCTGTTGTACACTAGCAGTAAGCCCGACTAGGCCCCTGAACAAAAGATGTGACATCAGCTGTACTCCGGGTGTGGTGTGTGCGACGAAGCTCGTGTCGAGCTCAGGTGTCGAGCAAAACCGAGGCGAGGGGCGAAAGCAAAGGGCGCGCTTGGGGGCTGCATACGCCCGCCTGCCTGAAGGTCTTGCGTTACAGCTTGACTCGTGCCTCGCTTAACCGCAGCGCCCCACGTTGGCAAGGGGGTGGCGGTGTTACCTTATCGAGCGTTCTAATAGCGGAGTTTGACAAAGTTTCACAGCGCTGTGATCAACTAATTGCCGGGCTCTCAAGAAACGTTGGCACGATGATCGGAGCGTGGCAATTGCTTATCACTACCCCTTGTTATCGCCAGCCGCATACAGCCCGAGAGAATGGCCATCTTCTACGACGAGATCCCAGACAAACATATCGAATGGATAGCGAAACAGAAAATGTTCTGGGTGGCCACCGCCGCGCTCAATGGGCATGTTAATCTTTCCCCCAAGGGGTGCATTGACACTTTTCACATTCTGGACAAGAACCGTGTCTGGTACGAGGACATGACTGGCAGTGGTGAGTCTCCATCCCTCCTCGCTTTTGCTCGCGATTGAAATCGGCTTGGTAGGCGTGGAGACCATTGCGCACATGCGTGAGCCTGGCAACGGCAGAATTACCGTCTTGTTCCATGCTTTCGAGGGGGCGCCACGGATTTTGAGATTATGGGGAACTGGTAATGCACCCTCACACACTTCATATTACACTTACAAATCGGACCAACGCAATGCAGGTACCGTACACGAGTTTGGTACACCAGAATACGATGCCCTCATACCAGCGGCAAATCGCAAAGCAGGATCCCGCGCAGCGATCATCATCAACGTGCACAAGGTCGCCACAGTAAGCCATATTTCCCTCCTGTGCGTTCGTATTCACAACCTTTCATTCCAAACTTTCAGTCCTGCGGTTTTGGCATTCCTCAATACAAATTCATGGGCCAGCGCTCCCAACTCGAGCGGTGGTGCGACGACCTGGAGCGGGCGGAAGCAAAAGTACCTCCCACAGAAAAGGCTCCAGATGGTATCAAAGCATGGTGGACTGCAGAAAACACCAGTAGCCTCGATGGTCTTCCGGGTCTGGAGGGAGCACACAATGCCCCACTCGCTGTCAAGAACTCGTACGACCGTAACGCACCACGGCCACAGGTGCAACCCAACCATATCGAAGCGACTGCGACACCGCCCGTCAGGGCCCTTGATGGCAAGCTGCTCCTGGCTTTTTCATTAGGTGTCGCAACCACTTTGGCGGCTCTAAGAATCGCTAGTTTACGTGTACACTGAAAGTACCGAATTTCTCGGGCTGTCCCGACTAACGTCTACTGTGTTGTTAGCATGTCACTCTACCAATCCGTAATGTCGTCTAGGCCGTTTTCAAACCGCTCTACCGTCGTCAACCACTGTTTGAGCCAGGAAAAAATGGACTCGCTTTAAATAGCATCAAGATTTGAAACACTTGGATCAGAGGTAATTCAATCAAATGTAATACAGCCACAGTGGCCCGGTAAAACTTTAACCTGCATCCGAACAGTGGGGTGAGTGGCATACCCAGATTAGTAAACCGGGCGTTACCATCCATAAATCGCCATTTGAGCTAACCCGGGTAAGGCAAAATCTGTGGCACCGACACTGCTATTACCAACGAGCGAAGTGGCGGCGACGTATCAATCTGCATCACTTTCGTCCAGACCACCCGACTCGCCGCAGTCATCTTCCATTCCAGACCCCACTGCAGTAGTGTCCGCCGGAAAAAGCAACCCTCGGCTTTCGCCAATCTTTTATCGGCTTTCCGTTCACTCAATCGCATATACCATCTTCCGAGTCCTCTTCCTTTGTGCTGATTCCTCTTCGCGAATGGAGATGGGATCGCTCGGCACGCGCTGAATTCCCGTTTTGGTTAATCACGACCATGGTAAGCACTTGGTGACTTCCCTCTCCGGCATCGGACTGGCAAGTCATGGGGTCACTTGCTTGTGCTCTTCGAGTACAACAGTGGTCATTCACTTAATTAACAATATCCTCTGAGGAAACTTGAATTAACATGCAAGTTGACAGTGCGCTTGCCGAAAGCTGCAAAGTTTGGCATAAAATTAGTCTATCTCAACCAACCAAAGTTGTAACATCAACATTATTGCTTGCTACGTGGATACCATTGGATAATAGCTACAAAGGGCTAATCATTTCTCTGTGGACCGTCGGACGAAAGTCGTTTGGCTCAAACGGTGGTTGATGGCATTATTACCTAATATTATTTTTTCAATAATCTGACGTAACTATCCCGGTAAAATTTGCTTGGCACAAGGCTACGACGTCTCCAAGTTTGCGTTGTTGGAGGTGAGTGTGAAGTTGGAAGGCTATAGCAAGTGAGCGTCTCATTTTCATTCCAGGTTTAGTTCTTGTCTTGGACTGATATTATCTGACGTACGGTGTGGTGTGCTATTCTCCAATGTCTGGTCCCCCACGTGCAACAAAGGCGTCATCTCTCCCAGATTCTCCCGGGACCCCCTCGGAAGAGAGGCACTGGGAATACAAGGACTGCATTTCATGTAGAGTTGTTGGAACGGGTGCACTCGGTTTGACGGGTTTGTATGCGTTGCGCATGGCTCGCCCACAAGCGCCAGGAAGTGTCTTTGGGAAGATGATGATGGCTGGAATCGGGATTGGTGAGTCAAATTCTTGGCTATTTTATATCCGCATAGTGATGAATACTCTCTATGTCACTTAGGATTTCTGGCGGGCAGCGTTGTAAGATGGAACATGACACCCACCGAAATGTTGGGGACGTTCTCGGACCAGGTCCGCGGTGCTTCCCGCCCACCCGAATCGTAATTCAATCTGCAGCATCTCGTGTAATTTGCCACAAAATAGTCATTTCTTTGACTTGTATTTCCGTGTAAGAGCCTCTGCGGACCGTGTAGTTTGAACTGAAGCAACGCAATAGCGGCTTCCCGGAGTACCTTAAAGAGTGTCCGGCAGTGCAACACGACTCGAGGCCAGGGGCTAAAGTTCTTTTTTCGGATTGCTAACATAAGATCGGACGGACCCAATTGTCTTAGAAAGAAACAAGAGGTCGATCAACTATTTAACTTGAAGTCCCTCTCGTTCCTCGGTACGCCAACTATGACCTTAACCCCAATCTTCTCGCTCAGAAACGGTGACGAACCGTGGACACTTGTCCTGAGCCACTCGCAAACCCGCCATATAGGGTAACTTTTACAAAACATGCTATGAGCAATCGACCACAATCCCATTGTCCTCCATAACCGAGTTGCGCCCCCCCTTTGCGTCTTGTGGGCTCAACATGATTGCAGCCTAACGGGGTAATTTGCTGTGGCTGTGAAAAGTGTTGAAACGCAATCAAAGGTCCGGAGGGTTGCTTCCTCAGATTCTATAAATTGGTCCACGTTGGGGTGGATATTTTTCGTTTGTTGACAGCAAACATAACTGTTTTGCTTTCCCTCCCTCACGTCTACATTCCCTCCCACACACATTCATCATCTTCACTGATACTCCTCCTTCGTCATGGTTAACCCAGAGCGTCGCAAGCCCGTAAGTCTTCAGCCTACCTACATCGGTGGAACATATCACTTATCGGATCGTCGTACTCAGGCCCCCGTGGACTGCGGCGTCTGTGGCAAGACCATCAGCCGCAAAGCTGACCTGGGTAGGCATATGAAATTACACGCGCCGAACAAGGAAGAATTGTGCGGACACTATCCATCTTTCGTGACGCATCTGACCGTCCAACAGAATGTTCAAGTGCCACCACCCTGGCTGTGACTTTCAAACGTTGCAACGGACTAATCTTCGGACACACCAAAATAAACAGTGAGTACATCACGCATCGAGCAATACCCCATACCTCATCAGTGCCGTTCTCAGTGACAACAATCGCCCCAACAAGTGTCCTACGGCCGGATGCGACTTCGCATCTGGCGACCCCGGTGCGCTCACGAAACATCGCCAAGAGCTTCACGGATACGTAGCAAAGGCCAATTCTCGGAGCAAGGTTCTGAAACCCTCCACTGGTGCCCATCGCCCTATACGCCCGCGTCTGAGAGTATCGCCATACGCTTCAAGCTCGTCAACTTCTTCTGGCAGTACTGCTAGTCCACCGTCTTCGTTGGATTTATCCCCCGAGTCCTATCACACCCCACCCCTCGAACCGATCGCTGAACCTTGTATCGAAGAGCCTGCAGATGATGGGATCGGGTATGGCTACTGCGCTGCCATCAAACCTCTGGACTTCAGCGATCTGCGGTTCGCGTCGAATACTGAGCAAGAGACTCCCCATCTGACCACTGGACTGTTGATGGCACTTGAAGGGTTCACGACTCAGGAGCCGCAGCCACAAGAACTTTTGCAGGAGAACGTTTATGGTATGCCACAACCTTACCCCGAGGTCTCTGGCGAGGTTACCCACGAAGCATACAACAATTTCGACGGATCACAGACAGATATTTCACCCGTGGATGATATCGCATCCTTGCCTGCTACGTTTGGCAACAGTGCTCTGGAGTACCTTCCTCCGAACGTGAACGGCTACCAATACCAATCTGTTGATCCTGGTGCGGCCGGGCCGTCTACCACCCAAGATTTCGACCCCTACCACTATCCTCTCTACAACGACTTCAGCTCGTACGCCGACGAGTATGCCTATACCGATATCAACGCACCCTCGTACGTCGAGCATGAACAAAGCTCCTACAGCATCCCCCTCGACCCTTATATGATGTCGCACTCTTATTCGATTGCCGCATCAAACGTGGGCTTTTCGTACCAATCTGGATCGGGCGAGCAGCATCACACGTACACGCCCGCGGGGCCAAGCCGTTAATTACCAAGAGCAAAAGCATTAGCTGTCATGAACGCAGCGCCGGTTGCGCCTATTCTCGCCTTATTTCTATCTATTCTTGACTGGTTAGCTGGATCGCATTAATGTACTTGTAGGATATACCCCCCGCGCTCTCGCGGACACATCTCATCTGGTAAGGTTATAATTGTTTTTACGATAGCAGTTGGTGGGCAGTTTTTTTCATACGTCGGACATCTCGAGAGTCGCCTTTTATCTTTTCGTACAGTCGCATGTGGCTTAGGAGAAAGCGACCGTTTGTTACAATCCTGTTGTAGCCTTTTTTTTACTATACGTACTTAGTTATGCCCAAAAAAAGTGAAATGTCGTTTGTGACGTCACGGAAGGTCACTCTGCCGGAGCGTACGCTCAGGCTGAACTTTGAAAACCCGAAAGATTCAAAAGGCGCTCGTGTCGTCCCTATCTTCGATACCCTAGTCATTCGCTTCTACAATGCTCGTGCGAATGCTAGAGCCTTGGGATGCGAGCAAATATATGAATATACCACACCAAGTCCGAACCTCGGCGTCCTCGCTGCAATGTTCAACTCATATCGACGACGCGTTTCCTCGTGTGGCAATTGCTTATGCAGCGATGACATGACTCCTAGGCTGCTCTTCCAAGAACCTATACCGATCGTTGTCCTTGTACGGTGGGTTTGATTTGAATATCACAACACGAACACCAACCAACTCTTTCCAGAAGGAATGCCACGGATATGCGGATCTTGTTCGTCCGGACAAGTTTCTAACTTTCTGCCTTGTGTGCACCCAAACTTACTATTTGATAGCTAGCCTCCCGGGGCGCACCGCGGTCGACCGGCAGGGCCTGAGTGGCATTTCGATGACAAAAACCGCTCCCAGGTGACCAGAAAGCGATTCAACGAGGCCAATGAGCCGTGCAGGGGAAAGTGATAAGTATCTTTTTATGCATGCTCGCGGCGACGAAAAAGATCATCCGGGTTCAAGCACGAGATACCCGATGTTCAAGCCGGACCTCCTTTGATGCAAATTTGTCCCATGATGATGTCCTGATTCGTTCAGAAGCGAGGGAGACAGACATGCTCGATGTCAGCTGTGCTCGCGATGAGGTACTGCCGTTGCTGCAGCATATCATCCGGATCCTTGTTCGTCCCATGCAAGTAGACGGCGACAAGCATAAACTAACTCTAAAATTTGACAGGTACATACACCGGATCCCACATAGGAAGCTTATACGCCTCGGTAACATCAATGGGATCAAGATCGACGGGGGATTCAAAGCGCATAGCGTCTGACGCCTGGCTGCTGGCTACAGACGCCGAGTCTAGCACGGAGAACCTCCTTCCCGTTGGTGCCGATGCAGCTTGCCTTCTGAATTCCCAAGCATTTCATCGTAGTCGGTTGGGATCGGTTGGCCAGCCAAGCGCCATATATGCGCGCAGCGCGCCGAATAGATGGATATACATCGACGATCCCACGACCAAGCCAGAGACTTACAGCCTCGTCGCGAATGAGGTGCCTGCTACTATACAATACTCGAGAAAGTTGTGTGCAAAGTAGACTCATATACATTTTGTAGGAAAGGATCCCCGATAACCTAAATATTCGTTCCTGAAGCATCAAGTGTTCATCAGCAGATACGGTGCATTATAAAGCAAATTAGACGCATCGGGTACTATTTAGTTGTCTTTGATGCAACTGATAATTACGACGAGGCAGATGTAATCGGTCCGAGATTGATGTACTCAACAGGTATATAGAATTTTTTACCTCTGAAGGTAAGGGAAACAGTTGCTTCGGAAGCACATAGGACTGATCAATAAGAACCAGTACGGACGATCTGACCTGGGACTCACACGTATAGAAACCATTGCCGAGATATGATGCAGCGGTCCCCCAAGGACCCGCTGCAGATCGGATACTTCGGAAGTCGAACCAACGATGGAACCGGTGTCGATGATGGTGAGGACTTGGCTCGCGATCAACTGTCCGACCTGAATACTGACCATCGCTATATAGCCAGGAACCACGAATGGGATAGATGATCGAATCATTGACTAGTTCATCTGCACCACCCAGAAACTTATTTTATCGAACATGCACGTCCGATTGTATCTCAAACCAAACTTATCCGTCGTATTACGGGGGTGTCTCCTCTGAATTTTGCAGGGCTTACTCCACCAACGAGCAACTCACCCTCTCGACCGCGAAGCCTGAAGGAAGAAGCTGGGTCGAGCACCTATGTCTGGAAACAAAAGCCTGCAAGATAGGGCCAACACCATGGGCAGAGATAGAGGGCATTTCGACCACACCACCCGGGACAAACATCCTGTCAGTGGACAGACAAGGTTTGTCCAGGACCCGGAAGATGAAGAAGAAAGAGAGAGCACCAAACAGTATGGCCCTCACAGGCCACACCGCATCTGGAACTCAGCACAATGAATTCACTGACGTTGAATTAGCATAGAAAGCTGTATGCTCGGAGAAGAAGCTTTATCCAATTCCGGCCACGTCCCGGGGCCACGGTTTTATCCATCAAATGCGCAATCACATGCTTTGCAGATGATCGTAAACACCAAAAAGACACCTAGCGCTGAACCTGCGTCTGTGGTGATGGACTGACCAAGCGCAACGATACACCGTCCGCCAATCCCAGTCGCCAGAGTCCCTGCTATTCCACCGTAGGTATGTACCTTCCGCCATTGCTAGGATATATTTGCATAGGAATATACTGATCTCATGTTCTACATAAGTATCTGTATGACCTACATATCCAAAGGGGGAATTGCTGTTCCTCGTTAAATGGTATGTAACCAAGCATCGAAATTTACCACCACCTTCTCTACCACCCCATGTACTGGCAGATTCTCGTCAAAGGGGGTCCTGCACATATACATTCCGGCTCTGACAAATCCGTCAAACACCGCATTACCCCATAGGACAAGCCATGTGACTGTCCAAACCCACCCCGCGAATCCGCCCACCTTCCTTCCCGTCCACCGGTAAAATGCCGCCTCGGCGAGCAGCGCGGGGGCCATCATCATAAACGGAACAAACATTCGCCAGGATTGCGCCCGGCTATCGAGTGCGAGCATCACAATGTGATGGTACAGCCCTGACGCAAAGAATGCTCCAAAAACCGTGCCCACGCGACCAAAGACAACGCCGAACGGATATGCGATAACGAGAAATATGTCACGGAAAAACTGATGCCACCGCCGGCTCCAGAATTTGTGGAGTGACGTCGAACGCCACGGGCTGTCGAGTGCGCGAGGCCACTGAGCGGGGTCTTGACCTAGCAGCAGAACGCCGACTAGGGTGTAGATGTCATAACGGAGTTGGAGGCTAGCGTAAATTCCAATAGACCCCACGATCGAGATGAAACTCGATCGGAGGTACCGCAGGAAGAAAGGAAGTGTTTCGTCGAAGATAGTGTATCCATGGGCGGTGATGGAGAACGCCCGGACGGTCAAGTGGATGGTACCGAATATGATGGTATTTGCAACCGCAGACATTAGGACATAGAATAGGAATGCGATGCGACTGGATGGCCGTGTTTCGCGCGGGACGTATAGTCCGTGAGACCAGTTCCAGCCTATGCCACGAAGGTTTGCAGTGAGGTCAAGGGCGTCCATGATGGTGGACGGCGAACTGTTCGCAGGACGGAGGTATCGCACTAGTGGCTTGCTCGTCGATGCCCAGCGCAGGGTGCGGACAGCGATAAAAAACATGAATTGCTAAGGAAGGCGGTGTAAGCCGCCCGTCGAGGTTGTGTCGAAAGATACGTACCACCAAATCGACGTTATGCCATCTTTGCCCGGGGTCACCAAGTGACCTGTCTACGGAGACCGCTGCGCGGAATGCCAACAGCGCCACGACAGGCCATAGCGCAATTCGAGCGGCGCGCGTTTGTGGCGTTACAGACAGTACTGCTAATGCGAAGTAGCATGCCAAAGGTGGGATGACATACGATACGAAGGCCGTGATATCCATAGGCACTTGTGTAGACGGGATACCCATCACATTCCGAAGGGACGACATGGCGAGGAATTTGGACCACCTGATGGATCGTCTTCCAGTCAAACTGAGGTCGAATATCAAGTCCAACCTGATTAAGGATCGACCGACTATAAACTATCCCACTTATCTCGTCACATCAATTTGTCTGACGAAACATAAACGATCTGTTGACGAATTCAAGCTTACTGTTGTGTCGCCATAGCTCCGAGAACGCTCTCCGACAGCCTAAGCAGTGTCGTTTTGGCCCCAGATCCTAGCCGCAGTACCAGAGCTGTCAGCGGGACTTGGAGTTTTCCCAAAAAGAGCCAAACTCACCTTCTGGCGGTGGCACCCGCTGCGACGGTATCCACGGACCAAGTTGTCAAGTTTCGCATTGAGCCGTTATCGCGAGAGGGAGCACGACCTGTCCCAGAATTCAACGTCAGAAACGAGTCTACAAGGAGATAATTTTTACCACCGTTTTCAAAATCCTAATGTCATGTTATCCCATCGATCGGTGACAACTGTATGCAGGCTACCGCTGTCACGTCATGGGGAAGCATGGCACGTCCCCAGATTAGTAGCGGCAGGCACATACCATCGTGATACGTCTGACAGTCGCGTGCCATATGCCAGCAACTTGGGTAGTCGCATCTGAACCTTTGACTCAGCTCCCCAAGATCTCGATGAGCGTCACGCACGTTGTTGGACCATGGATCTCTGACACAAAACACATAGGGTGCCGCGTGACAACTTTGCTGTTTCTCCCACTGTTTTTTCTTTGGACCAACACTGCCTAGTGACTCGAAGATCCTGAGCCCGAGGAAACCCTAGTTGACACTGCGGAACCTCACAATACCCTAGTTCACATCCCTATCGACTTGAACGAATCGGGTACCACGCAAACACCTGGAAATGCCCTACAATTCATACTGTATGCTGTAAACGAAGGTAAGGTAAGGATTCAATCCCCTTGCCAGTTCCGCGGCCAGAGTACATTGAACACAAGTCCTTAGTATACATGCGCATTTACGTTCGACGCCTCAACGACACCTAGAGAACGGAGTGAAACCTGCCCATCCTTTGAATGCATAAACCGCAGTACGCCTCGCAATGCTCTCGCTGGATACCTCGACATATCCGTAATGAGCATCTTCGTTAGATGGTATGTAACCAAGCATCGAAATTCATCACCAACTTCTCGATCCACTCGTGGAGAGGCAATTGACTTTCAACGTTGCTCGAGGACCTATACCACCCGGCTTTAGCGAACCCATCGATCATCACATTAGTCCACAAGAGAAGCCATGCGTAGGTCCAGACCCGCCCCAGTGTTCCGCCTACATTCCTTCCCGTCCACCGATGAAATACTTGCTCGGCAAGGATACCAGGAGCCATCATCCCAAACGGGATGAGCGAGTGCCACATTTCTATCTGGGTATTGAAGGTGGTTAACTGGACGTGATGGAATAATCCCAACGCGAGAAAGGTCCCAATAATCTTTCCCGCAGGTCCGAGGACGACTGAAAACGGGTACGCGCATGTGGTGGTCATATGGCGGTACCATTGGTGCCACCTGCAGTCCCAGAATTCACCCAGCGACGTCGCGTTCCATGGACTGTCGAATGCAGGCGGCCACTGAGCAGGGTCTTGACCAAAGAGAAGGACAGGGAATATGGTGAAGAAATCGTAACCCATCTGTAGGCCGCTGTAGGCCAAAAGCCAGCCAAGGGGAGTGATGATGCTTGCCCGGAGGTATCGGACGAAGAAAGGGAGGGATTCATCAAAGATGGTGGGCCCATGAGGGCCGGATCCAGCACCCCCGGTAAACGTCTGCATCACCAGATGAAGGACACCACCAACGTAGCCATGCACAAGCGCAGAAAAAAGTGCATAGGATGCGAATGCGACACGATTGGCGGGACGCGTCTCACGTGGAATGTATAGCCCGTTCGACCAATCCCATCCATGACCGCGGAAGTTTGTGACGAGGTCAAGGGCATCCATGATGATAGATTGGGAGCTATTTGCGGGACGGAGACGTCGCACAAGTGGTGTTTCTGCTAATGTCCAGGAAAGGCTATGGACAGCGATGATTGACATGAAGCCCTGGAGAGAGAATGGTGAAGGCTGCTCATCGAAGAGGTTGATGTTGAGGGATACATACCACAAGCTCCATGTTAAAAAATGCTCGCTCCGCGCTGCCATGAGACATGTCCACGGAGACCGCTGCGCGGAATGCCAACGACGCCACTACTGGCCACAAGGCAACCCGAATAGCCCCCGTTCGGGGGGTAAGAGCCAACACCGCTACAACGAAGTAAGCAACAGCCGCAGGTAGAACATACGATATGAATGTAGTGACATCGATTGGCACCTTTGCTGGCGGAACACCAAGTGCGTCCCGCAGAAGCGATACAATGTGGGACATGATCAGGGCCGTGAGAGCCTGAGAGGTTGCTGAGGCCAGGACTCGGCATTTGGCGTAGAAGCTCCCAAAAAAAAAAGAAGCCACAAGGCAAATTGTGGCAGTCACCAGAACACGATTCGAAGGACAATCTACATACATATGTACAGGTTATGGCCATGGGTAATTAGGACAGACCATCAATATACGCGTGTAACGATCTATAAGTATATCTTGCAAGCAACCACCTAGCTGAGTCTAAGGGTAGCTGTTTCTCTTCAGACACTATGCAACCAGGCATCAAATTCTAGCACCGATTTCTCCACCCACCCACGCACTGGCGACTGGCCGTCGATGGGGCTGGAGGTGACATACATCCCGGCCCTCGCAAATCCATCCGACATCACATTACCCCACAGGAGTAGCCATCCGAACGTCCAAATCCATCCCACAACCCCACCCACCTTCCTTCCTGTCCACTGATAAAACGCTCGCTCTGCAAGGACGCCAGGGACCATCATCGCAAACGGAACAAGCATCCTCCACATTTCCGCCTGTCTGTCCAGCGTGAAGATCACAAGGTAGTGGTATAATCCAGACGTAAGGAATGCTCCAAAGATCGTGCCCACGCGACCGAATACGATAGTAAAGGGATATGCACCCAAGAGGAACATGCCGCGGAACCATTGGTGCCACCTGCGGCTCCAAAACTCGTTAAGGGACGTAGCAAGCCAGGGGTATTGGAATCCAGGAGGCCATTGAGCGGGATCCTGGCCGAAGAGAAGAACAGCAAGTACGGTGAATTGGTCATACGTCAGTTGTAGGATGGTGTAGACCTCGAAAGCAACCAAGATCGAGATGATGTTCGCACGGAGGCACCGCAAAAAGAAGGGAAGTGATTCGTCGAATATAGTGCTTCCTTGGAGGCTGGGATCGGTACCCGTGGTAAACATACGGATCGCAATGTGAAAAATTCCGCAGAAGAAACCGTGTGTAACCCCAGAAAGCAGTGCGTAGAGCGCGAACGCGATACGATTCGTTGGCCGTGTTTCGCGGGGAACGTTCAATCCACGAGACCATTCCCAACCAATGCCGCGAAGATTTGTGGCGAGGTCAAGGGCGTCCATGATGGTAGATGGAGAACCACCTGCAGGGCGGAGATATCGTACGAATGGCTTCTCTGCTGACGCCCAGAAAAGAGTGTGGACACAAATAAATAACATGGAGATCTGAAATTGAAGACGATCCATATAAGCAGTCGACGTTTTGTTGAGAATTTAAAATACATACCATCAAGTCCACATTGCGCCATCTTTGAACGTGGTCATCGGGCGCCAATTCTAGGCAGAATGCCGCACGAAATGCCAAAAGTGTCACGACGGGCCACAACGCGACTCGGAGAGCGCGTGTCTGTGGCTTGACAGCGACCACGGCCGCAACGATGTATAAAAACACCGGAGGAACGACATACGACGCGAATGTTTTGAGGTCGGCGGGTACTTTTGCTGGTGGGAAACCAAGAACGTCCCAGAAGGACGACATGCCAGTGGCGAAGGACAAAGGTTGGGCCCACTCAAGCACCATCCTGACACAAGCGAGACTAAATATCGAGATCACCCGAAGGCGGTGCAGCTCGCTTCGTAGCCGAACAGTATACGTAGCGGCCAGAAGTTTGCGCTTTGCAATTTCTGTTCCTGAGATGAGTTCACCGCTTTCCCCACTTCTCCGTCATTTCGCTCGAATGTGCTGTGCGAAAGCTGCAGTCGTGCAGCGTCACTGATGTGGTCATGACTGCAACACATTATGTCAAAGCGAGGTACGAGAATTAATGGTGAAGTACTTTGAAGCCTATAAGTCTAGATGCAGGCAGTCGGTAGCGTGCGTTTAATGAAATCGTCTTACGCATATGCACCTCCCGACAGAACTCGTTGATCGAATCAATCAGAGCTCCCAGCCACATGGACTCGCGACTTGGTCACCATCACGGGATTGATATGGGCTACTGTGACCATGCTATTTGGCACCCGTCCGACGCGCGCGGAACTACAGCCTGCTGTTGTATCGTGCATTGTCCTGGTCTGTTTTCAAACTCTTTCCCTGTATCTGCCTTGCCGAGTAGTAACTGACCACATATATCGACAGGTTGAAACCAAATACTTGTTGTTTCATGGTCACCAGCATTACCTCTAAAGTCCGCAGGGCAGAAGAAACGGCCCACTCTAAAATCATGGATCATGCCCTATGATGGACAAATGTCATTATGGATTAATATTGCAGTGAACCGAAGGAGATAGAAGCTTCGGGAGCCCGGGCGCCACTGTGCCAATGCATGAATCTCACAAATCTTGTATAATTGGATGGTGAGGTTCGGGGATGGAAACACGTTGAATGCGCACCGTTCTAGTACGGCGTCGCCAGAGTCGAACTCGTCAGACCCCCAGAGGACCAACGTCGTTTATTTCTATAGTACTATGCACATTGGTGCCAAGAGTTACATGTCAGTAGATAATAGCGTAGTAGAATCGCCTGGTACATTCAGTACACCACCCTGATACAACGAACCCACGCGCCTTCTTTCCAAGGCGTATGCCCACCCTCCTACCCACGCATGTTCATATCCTCGTACCTCATCGTCGACGTCCTCGTCGTCGTCACCTTCCGCCTCGTCTCCACCACCCTTTCTCTCTCCGATCTCCTTTGTTGAGGCTGTGGTGGCGGTGGTGGTG
>JBBPUI010000876.1:0-14266 GCA_038094615.1 Heimioporus aff. retisporus | reverse complement strand
ACTTCATCTAATTACCCCACAGACCACCATAATATGGAATCAAGACATGTTCACTCTCCTCAAATCTTCCTCCATGACCCTTCTCAATTCCCTTGATGTCATACACACACAATCAATTGCTGATCTCGCTTTTCACCCCCTCCTCATGCTCATCATCTCCACAAAGACAAAACCATCCATCATCTTCCTTGACCTGAAAGAGTCCTCCACAATCTTGTCAACTTTGGCCACACCATCAGTCATGCCATTGAGGCCTCCCTCACCCCCTACCTTCTCCACAGCGAGTGTGTCACCATCAGCATGGTCCTCAAGGCCAAACTTACCCATGCCCATGGCCCTGAAACTGGTCTTGGTCAGGTTGGTGTAAGAGGACTCTGCAGATGCATCAAGTTCTATGGTCTCTTGACCTCTCTCTCCCATCCCCTCATCCTTCATGCCCAGGCACAGGCTTGTGCTGCCTCTGCCCCTCATTTGTCCATCAGCAGGTCCATCAGCAGCCTCCTCAATCACATGGCCATTGACAAGAAGAATTTCTCCACACTCAAGAAAGTTGTCCTCTTGTCTTGCATTGGAAGAACCCATGAACTTAGGGCAACAGCTATACCCAACAATAAAATAAAAAAGGTCCTCACTCCTGCTGTCACCATCATCAGTGGTATCCCCAGCAGCTATCTCAAACCCTCCCTCCCAACCCCATTGTGGGAGCTCCCTCATGCCACAGAACTTGGTTCTTTGCCTCCCCAATTGTTGCCCTCACCCCCTGTTGCCAACCTTCCTTCCATTGCAAACAATTCAGGCATCCCACATGTCTTCATCACAACTCCTAGCTCCAAATCCATCTCTAATCATGCCCTTGTTCTCACTACCCTCTCCAATGGCACAGTCAAGTTAAAGAATTTGCTTCATTTGGACAACATGCAGGTCATGATGGGTGCTCTTCAAGCATTAAAAGGTCTGTAACAGTGCTCCTGCTTTTCCCTACTCATTCCCCACTAGACTGCTACATTTGAATGGACCAATAATGACAAAATGCTCATCATTAATGGCTCTGGTGGAAATCTTTCCCTTCCTCCATCCAGCACAGAACTCTACCTTGGCAATGCTGGCACCACCACATGCTTCCTCACCACTATCTGTATGCTTGTATTGCCATCCGACAATCCATCAGATCACATCATTATCACTGGCAATTCACACATGAAATAGCATCCTATTGCACCCCTTGTTGAGGCACTCTCAGAGGCCACTGGTGACATTCACTATTTCAAGTCATCTGGTTGCCTTCCCCTCTCCATTGCTCCAACAGGAGTCCTGGGCAGCACCCTCTCCCTTGATGCATGCATCTCTTGTCAATACATCTCTTCCATCCTCCTCTGTCCCCTTTACATCAGGCAGGACACCACACTCATCCTCACAGGCAAAGCTGTCATCTCACACCTCTACATTGACCATCACACTTATCCATGACTTTGGTATCCACATCTCCTGTGAGCATGATCCTGACACTGGGATGTTGCTCAATATATACCAGATCCCTTGTGGTGTGTACACCATCCCCAGTTCTGGCATTTTTACAATTGAATCGGATGCCTCCAGTACCACCTACCTGCTTGCTGTTGCTGCCATCACTGGTACATCCTGCACCCTCCTCTTGATTGGATCCTCATCTCTCCAGGGTGATGCACATTTTGCTAAAGAGGTCCTCAAGTTGATGGAGTGCACCATCAGCCAGACCACCACAGAAATGACCATGACTGGCCCACCAATCAGCACCCTCAAGGCCATAGGCAAGGTAAACATGGAGCCCATGACAGATGTGTTTTTGATGGCTGTCATTGTTAGTACAGTCATGATGTTACACTTGGCCCTGGTAGGGACAAGCGAAGACTTGGTAAGGATCACCTACACAAGTCGAAGGAGTCGAGGGACAAGGGATCGGCCTAGATAAACTAGCCGAGGGACGTTATGAGGGTCTGACATAGTCAGGGACAGGCCAAGGAGTCTTGGGGTCGCAGCCAGGGATGAAGGTTTCAAGGGTTCAGGGTCGAGTAGTTAAACTACCGGAGATCTAGGGAGTCTCATAATAGAGACGATTAAGGGTTCCTCTTTCTCTAGGACACCCGAGGCAAAGGACAAGGAGTAAGGGGCACAATTCCCTTAGGACGAAGGAGCTGAGGCGAGACTGGTGAAGGCGAAAACCCAAGTAGGAATTGCTTAAGGATAATGTACATGGCAGCTGGGTATATATACTACTGAGGCAGCCCGAAGGCACTGTCTAGGAGAGTCATCCTGAGTAGTGGTAGAATAGCCATAAGGCTATGGGTTCTAAGTATAAAGTGCAGTGAACTGCGATCAAGGAAGCTGTCTGTGATGAAGGGAAAATGTAAGTATAAATGGCATGGGGCTGCACAAGTGGGAACGCATAGGAAATCTAAGAAAAGAATGATCAGGCTCGACTGACCATGTGAGAGAGTTGCGATCTGGAAGAGGAAACTAGTCTGTATTGTCCAGGTAAGAAGGAGAAATCAACTGAAGAAGAGGAAAAAGAATAGGGGTCCGAATGAATCGTAACACATGACAGACAGTGGACTTGGGGTGGCAGTTGGTGTGGGCAAGAATGCCTTGTGCATTCAGGGCATCACAATTCAGTGCAGTCCAGGAATGCAATCACATCAAGGCAATGAGAGACCAGCTGGGTGTGTTGTCTCATCAATACACAAATTGGTTGCTCACATTTGTATAGCCAAGTTTGGGGTGGAGACAGATGAGTTTGCAAATGGCATTGTCATCTATAGGCATCCTCTTGTGAGCCTCAAGCAGGGTGCATTGATCCATTGCTATGATGACCACTGTGTCACTATGGCATTTGTGGTGCTCATAACTGTCATGAACAGTACCATCATCAAGGAAAAGTGGTGTGTCAAAAATACTTGGCCTGACTGGTGGGATGACCTGGAGAACAAGGTACAGCATGCATATTGTCCTCACTGCATCACATTGATGCTTGACATAGATTGGTATTCAAGCTCAGGGTGTTGACCTACCTGGCACACACCTGATTCCTCCAGCCATTACAGACCCATCTCCATTGAAACCACTCACACCCTTGATGACCCTGTTGATCCTTCTCATCAGCATGTGTGGTTCCAGCAAGTCCTATGTTGGTATCCTTGCCTTGCAGACACTCTTCCTCCCTCTCCTTGACTTTGATGTCCACTTTGGGTCCATACATCTGCTGTCACTGCACACATATGTCCAGACTTGTGGATGAACTGCCTTCCATGAAGCTGAGACACAGCTCTTGCTCTCCCTCTTGTCCTCACATGGGAAGGGTTGGGTTATCAGTCTTGGCAGCAGTATCATCAAGACACCCACAGCATGAGGAGCATTCATCCATTTTTCAGCCCAGCAGGGCAGCATGGTTGTCTGGGTCCAGCATGAGCTTTCCATCATCAAGTCTTTCCTCAGCTAAGAGGCCAAGTGCCCTGCATATGGCAAGGAGATCCAGGATGTGTATGCATGTTGTAAGCTGTGGTTCACACAGTGTTCTGGGTATGAGTTTGACAAGTTCTTAAGGGGAACTTGGAGAGTGAAGTGGCAAGGTTTTTCAGGCATATCTCTGGGTTGAAGCAGAATTTGGTGCCCAACATGGCTGAAACTGTACAGGGCATGCAATCCTACTTTTTGATGCTGACCTTCCCAGATGTCATGTCCATGTTGGCAACCATTTCTGAGCTCACTGCCAGTGTGGACATGGTTGAGCAGTGTGTGGACCTCTTGCATGAGCTGGGTACCATAAATCCTATCCCATTGCATGCATACATCACTCATCAAGTAGCAGTGCTCCAATGTGCTACATTCCTCCCAATCATGTAGACTGCATATGATCACACAGGGCAGCATATTCCTGGATGATGCAAAGAAAAAAGCCACCAACCTGCTCAAGCTTGTGCTGTGCCTCAGATGTGAATACATTGACATTGAGACAACACTCCTGCTGTACTTTATCAAGGAGATTGTGAGCCAGAAAGGGTGCTCACAGATGATCACTTCATTCCACAACTGGAAGGGCAGGGTGACATGGGATGTGCCAACCATGTTGGTGATGCACAGCATCACATCAGAATTTGGTGACACCATCAAATTCATTTCCAAGGTGACCTCATTGACAAGCAATTTTGTGCTGCAGGCCTTTGCTACCAGGCATACCTCAAAGCCACTCATCACAATCAACATGGATGTGCTGGGCCAGCTGACGAGGGTGCTCAACATGTGCTTTATGCCTGTCACACACCCACTGCTGCCAGCCAAGGTGGTGCCAGGTCAGCTGTCATTTGCCAAGATCCAGCAAGCACTTTATCTGTGCAGTCTCCTCCCCACATGATGGTTTTACCTCTTTGGCATGCCAATCAGCCACTCCATGTCCCTGATGCTGCACAATGCCAGGTTTTAGACACTTGGGCTGCTGCACAAGTACAGCCTGTTCAAGACACTGGCTGTCAATGTGGATGTTGAGCATGTGATTTGCCAAGATGATTTTGGTGGTGCCAGCATGATGATCCCATTCAGCTGGACATTATTCTGCTGCTAGATGGTCTGTAGCAAGTCTGTACCAATCTGTAACAAGTCTGTACCAACCTGGGATGCTCTGTGAGGAAAGCATTAATGTAAAGTTCTGTAAGGCTTTGGCAAGATGCTTCAGCCCAGAACCAGGCTAGCAAGCAAGATCAACCCTGTTACAGGGCTGGACAGCTCTAGCCAGTTAGGTACCTTGCTAGAGGATGCTAGAAGCTGTCCCAGGCTGTCTAGACCTGCCCAACCTTTGACAGTCTGGACAGTGAAGGGTGGAATTGCTAATGCAAATGGTGCATTGAAAGTGTCATAGCTGTTGGCCAAGAGCTCATAAGGACTGCGATAGTAGTACCAATGAAGTGTCCATGTGCATCCAAAGCTTGGCCAAGGCATGCCATTTGCAGAGTCAGAATAGGAGACATTAAATGCTAGAATTGTGTGCATGAGGAACAAGGGCTTCAAACATGGGCATAGAACACTGGTAGTAATCTGATAAGTGGAGTCATTGGCCATAAACAATCAAAAGAACATACCTGAAGCATCTGCTCAAAAAATCATGCAGGTTGCTGGCTCATATCCATCACATCAGAAGGGAACTGATGTATGGTGTTCAGCCCAAACACAAGTACTTGGGTAAACCTAAGGCACAATGTCAGTAGTTGTTGCACAAGGGAGTATCATGCCCACCTTTCATTGAGTCATTCTATATTAAGTGGATTGACAGCAAATATCATGCAGAGCAAATGTTTCAAAACAGCCTTGATAATTCCCAATTTGAACTCATGCAAAAGGTCAACCACAAGAGCTGGGAAAAAGTTGAATCCCAAGGGTGCTAGCCACTTGAAAAATGAGTTCTAAGTGGATTGGTGAGATTGTTGCCAGGGGCAAAGATGAAACCTACCACTGTTGGAACCAGAGAGTCAGGTTTGAGCAGGGTTTCTACTGCAGTGCCATTCAATGGTTGTCCAAGTTCATATATTATTTGTTGCACATGCATAATCTTGTCCTTCAAGTAGATTCTGGCTCAAGATATTCTGGAAGAGACATCTTTGAGAAGCCCCATACAATGAAACAGTGATTTTGGCATCAAATAGCAAGGACAAGAGCAGATACCCTTGTCCCAAATGGATGCAAGGGGGACCCTGCAAAATATGAGGATCTGATCTGCATGATGAAACTGTTACACTTGGTCCAGGTAGGAACAAGTGTAGGCTCAAAGAACTGGAATGTAGGGTCAAGGGTTCAAAGTATCAACAGAGGACTTGCCATGTAGGGTCAAGGGTTCTGCCTGCTAGGATGTATAGCAGGTAGTTCAAAGGGTAAGTTTGCCTACCAAAGGGGTAGCAGCAAGTTGCAATGAGGGGAGCAAAGGGGACAAGGTAAGATTGAGCAGGACTAAGCTAGAGTACAAGAGACGAAGTACCTAGGCTTATATACTGTGCAATGGAAAGTCATAGAAGGTTGTAGAACAACTATGACTAAGCAAAGAAAATTTGAAAAGAAAGAGAAGCAAAAATAACAAAGATAAGGGTGTGCAACGAACATGTTGCATGTTCTAGAGCACTCTATCGAAGTGAGAACATCAGGTTAGGCTGATGATGACAGGTATGAATGACAAAGAAAAGAATAGGGGTGAATTGTAACAGAAACAAAGTGCCTACTTTTTGGGATAATCTGCTGAGTAAGTGAATATCCTGGGGTATATCCTCCTGTGGACTCTGTCAAAGCATCTCATGACAATGCTGTTCTTGCAGGCTTCAACAAACTCATTGTTGAGTAATATTTTCCAGAGTGCTTGAATGAGTTCTTGCTTGCAGTGGGTGAGTAGATCATGATTGTCTTTTTTGCCAGTGATAGAAGATAAAATGTTTTGGATGGATTGTGGAAGCTGATCACTTGAATGAGTCTTGGTATGTGGAGGGACTTGAGAATGCAAACTCATGGGTGGGATGAATGTAATTAGATGACAATAGCCAGCTTTAGGTTTCAAGCATGCATATCTGGATGGATTACTGAAGAAAAGATAAATAGGCCATGCAGATGCATGGCCAAACTGAGCAAGTTGAGTTGAATCTGACCAGAACATCAGACCAGCAACCTCCCTTTCTAGTTGACAACCATCATCCCTTCTGTGTTTCATGATTTCATCATGGGCCTTGTTCCAGGCATCCAAGGCATATAATTCATTGTAAACATGTTCCTCACAGCCAGTGATAGGGGATTTCCAGAGTCTTTTGAAAAGGATGAAATGAAAGCTCTTGGATAAGGCCTCAGCAAATACTGCTCAGATGACATTGAGGATGGATCTATGGCAGAACCTTTCCACAGTAAACATCAGACTATTACCTTCCTTTTATTTTTCCCTGGTAGATATGGAAATGTTGATGTACATATGTTTCCACCTGTCAATGCTGGGTACATCTTCAGTGAGGATTTTCTTCTTGGCAGCATCAAATCTTGAAGCCTCTCTTGAGGTGTCAAACTTCACCAAGTCTGGAACAGTAAAGTCTGGCACATGCAGCACCTCATGTACCAATCATGTGACTTTGGCATTTGACTTCTGAAAGCTACCTGAGTTTTTCCAAGTCATCAGATGCCATATAGACATGTTTCACCAGGGCCAAGGTGTGGAATGACTGGAACACTCTGTAGGGTTGGTAGCAATGGGGTCACATGAGTGAGACAAATCATCCATTGAAATAAAGAAGTTGGGGTCATGCAAAGGATGATGGCAGTAAGCACATGCAATGCCAAATTTATTGAACAATATGGTAAAGAAATCCCACACAAGGAGAAACATGTGTGGGAGCTCAGAAGTGGATGCAAAGGTTGTATGTGTCTTAATGGCAGGCAAAGGAGGCTTAGGAAGCAGGTCTTGAAACCTGGCTGGAAGTCATTGATTGCAAGGTGGACAAGGTGGCTCAACAACTGGTGAATCCAGCACACCTTGCATAGACAGTTCTTCTATGCCATCAGGAGGAAGTTGCTGAGAGCTGGACAGCTGTCTGCCTGTCACCCTAACCATTTCTTGAGAAGGTGGTGAGCAGGGAGCATGGGGTTGAGTCTGTGGAGGGATTGATGCATCCATGTCAGCTAGTTGTCCATCTATCAATGAGCCCTGAATTAAGCAAAATTCAGTATCAGCCCATGAAGACCTTAAAAGATCCTCCCAAGTTGCTCACCTGTACTAATAAACCAATATTTGCAGCTCTTTTGGTCTGAAATCACAGAGATATAAGTATGTCTCCCAGCAATTTTCCTGACTCACTTGATCAACCTCAGCATCCAATCTCACCTGCTTCCTCAGAGACTTCTCTGTGAAGAGGAATGTGTTTGCTCAAGCAAAGATGCTGGCTTGAGCAGGAATATAATGTTTGCACAATACATGATGCTGCATCAAACCCCTTTGCAAGGTGAACATCTGAGGACAATTTGGATGGCACCTGAAGCTAGCAGCCATTAGCACCCAACAACAGTACACACAAAAATATGGAAGCAAAGAGTTGATGGAAGCCTTGGAACAGCCTTTTCATAGCAACAGGACTTGGACATGAAAAAATATTTATTGTCTCTGATCAAAATGAGGGGGGTACAGGGTGAATGTGTGATTTGGAGTTGTGGTAGGGTGCAATCCAACTGGACATGAGCACAATCCCTCAAGATGTTGTAGTTACAAGATATCCATCAGCACATGTCAAGCAATTGGCTAGACACTTACCACATGCCAGTGACTGTCTGCATGGATAGCATGAGGTTGGCAAGCAAGATTCCAGTGCTACATGTTTAGCTTCTCAGTGAGGGAAGAGGAACTCACTATGATTGCATTGGACATCCAATAGGAATACTCAAACATCACATATTAAACAGTCAAAATCTGCTAGCATGTGTATTGAATGATGGCATAGAAACAATTATCAAAGGTTGCATAACAAGTTGAACCTTTACAATGTGGCTACCTACTGATTGTATTCCAAATGAAATTGGTAAGAAACAAGTGGAGGACAACCAAAATAATCAAAAAATGTCTGAGCATAAAAATGGCAAGTACAAGAAATGATTTCATAGGCTTGCACTTGCTTGGGACCTTGGTCTAGATGAAAACAAGAATATGAGGGATGGGTATTGGGCCAGCTTGAAAGAATAAGACAAAATGAACAAACACAATTTTGTTATCAGCAATGCTGTCTGTCAACCCCAGATCACCAGCTGTGGATGGCAAAGGCCTCTGGGATCAAAGCAGCAAGCCTGAACTACCAGGGAAAAGTGTGTGGAGGAGGGAAAGGCATTATGTAGAGTCTTGAGCCCACATGTTAGAATTGATTACTTGATCAAGGGTGCATAGCTCATATCACCAACCAATCTCATAAATCTCCCACAGAATGGCCTGGATGAAACAAGTAGGTGGGTTTGTGAGCAAGTTAACTCAGACTTGATTTCCATGCCATTCAACTACTTCAGATGGATTAGCAGTATTCCCTTGCTGTGTCATCACAGCAATCCAGTCACCAAAAAGATCCAACACAGCCAGCTTCTCTGGCTTCTTTTGGTGGGTATCATTTTGACCTGCCACATTTTCAAGAGTTTTCCTAGATGGTATGCCATGGAAGAGGTCCTGCCACTGTTGGGGTGCAAGAAATCAGAAGGGAGGATTTTGATTGAATCAATTAAACCAATAGGGGTGGATAGTAAGCCAATTCAGCATTAAGATCTTGTGGCACTCAATAGATAGGATGGCAACAAAAAGGGCAAGTTCAGGAATACAATATCCTGGATCAACCAGACCCCTCTTCACTCTAGAACAGTTCTTGTCTACTCATTTCATTGTATTTTCCCAAGCATGAAATGGTTGCAGCATCTTGAGCACCCAGACTTCCTTCCATTTGTCATAATCAGATGAGGATGACCCTACAAAGCTAGGTGGGCCTCCTGATTTCAACAGATATGATTTAGCTGACTCACCTGACTCAGCTGGATGATGTTTCTTCAAATCTGCTTGCCTACTCTAAGCTTGAATAGGCACTTTTCCCACTTGTGAGGGAAGTTGAGAAACTGTGGCCTTTGAAATGCTGTGATTTGCCTTGAGCACACCTAAACCCCTGTATATGCTTTGTGTGTAGTAGTGACGATTGGACCTGCCTGGCCCATGGTAAAAAACCTCAGAGTATTGTTGTTTGCCTTGTTTGTGCATGTTACTAATAATGTGATTGAGGAAAGTGAACTTTACATGCTTCTTGATGATAGTTTGAGATGTTATGGTGTTGTGAGAGTGAATTAGCCATACAGGCACACCAGCATGGAACAGATCATCACATATTTTTGTGTCTGGTGTGAAGCATCTCATCCAGTGAGACCAAACAGGGGAGGGAGGACTGGAAGGGTATACAATATGAGGTTGGACAAACCTAATGTAGTCAAGGAATGCAAAAATGTCAAGGAAGTATCATTGGGCTTGAGCAACAAAGATAACAATGTCTTGAAGCATCATAGGGTGGTTGAGGAGCAGCATGATGTCATGTTTGAGAAATTGGATCCACTGACTGGTAATATCCTGCTTGTTTCCATGCATATCCTTCCACTCCTTGTAGTACTGAGATGCTATCAGCTGCAAGGAAGTGATGCAGATAGCCTTTTCCTGCTTTAGCTTTCCAACTGCAGACAAGTCAACCAAGAATCTGTGCAAGACTTCAAAATCATTGAGCTTGGGTTGATACCATGCCCATGACAGTGGGTTGGGGGATGGGTAAAGTTCCTTGCAATGAATGCAGACCACATAGCAATCACAATCACAGTACAACTGTGGCCACTGAAAACAATCCATGGGACAAAGGGCATGTTGAGTGACACATAGATATTGGGTGTGTCGGCACCAATGACAATGGATTTGGCATCCAAACTGTTCAAAGTGGCTAGAGCCTTGAGTCAGAACAATTCAGATCAGCAAAGACAGCACTTACAATCTTCAGGGCAAGCTTGAGGGGCATATTTTAAATTGGTTGTAGACATCTTGGACAATTGAGAAAGAAGAGGAGACTACAATACTGAACCTTCAGCAGATGGACAAAAGGTTGGATGTCAATGATACAATACTGTTATGATTCATTCGGACCCCTATTCTTTTTCCTCTTCTTCAGTTGATTTCTCCTTCTTACCTGGACAATATGGACTAGTTTCCTCTTCCAGATCGCAACTCTCTCACATGGTCAGTCAAGCCCGATCATTCTTTTCTTAGATTTCCTATGCGTTCCCACTTGTGCAGCCCCACGCTATTTATACTTACATTTTCCCTTCATCACAGACAGCTTCCTTGATCGCAGTTCACTGCACTTTATACTTAGAACCCATAGCCTTATGGCTATTCTACCACTACTCAGGATGACTCCCCTAGACAGCGCCTTCAGGCTGCCTCAGTAGTATATATACCCAGCTGCCATGTACATTATCCTTAAGCAATTCCTACTTGGGTTTTCACCTTCACCAGTCTTGCCTCAGCTCCTTCATCCTAAGGGAATTGTGCCCCTTACTCCTTGACCTTTGCTTCAGGTGTCCTAGAAAAAGAGGAACCCTTGATCGTCTCTATTACGAGACTCCCTAGATCTCCAGTAGTCTAACTACCCGACCCTGAACCCTCGAAACCTTCATCTCCGGCCACGACCCCAAGACTCCTCAGCTCGTCCCTGACTATGTCAGACCTTCGTAACTCCCCTCGGCTAGTTTATCTAGGCCAACCTCTCGTCCCTCGACTCCTTTGACTTGTGTAGGTGATCCTCACCAAGTCTTTGCTTGTCCCTACCAGGGCCAAGTGTAACAAATACACACATACAGAACCGCACCTATGATATGAACCTTAGCATGTAATGTCTGACAACAGGTGGTGCTTGACTGGACAATAAATGAGGATAACAAAAAAAAAAAAAAAAGGTTGGATGTAATACTATACCTATCATGGTGGTGCAAGAGGATGGACACTTCAATGAGAGGGTATTTCAATACTCATGTCCTGGATGAAGTAAACAAGAATATGGTTGCAGTCAGAGTGAGAGAATAAGAGGCACTTCCAGATGTCTTCAACCCCAGTGCCACACTATTCAAGGTGGTGGTGGGGTGACCCTATGGACCAAAAGTCCAGGAAGCAATCTCTGTACAACCAAAAGCCAGTGACAGAAATTGAGATGAGTGGCCAACAGCCAACCCAATGTTTCACCCTCAACACACCTATGAAAGTTCCAAGTCTGATGGTGGCTCCAGAAAAAGAGAAAGATAATATGTTTGATTGTGACATGGCCAACTTGTGATGGTGAGGGGAGCTTGAGATGCAGACTTGAAAGTGGTCACATGGGCAATGTTGCAAGGATCTAAGCAAACAATCAACAAACAATGTTAACAAACAAACCTAAAGACAGCACCCATGTAATCTGCCTGATGACATTGAGCCCAATGCATATTGAATGGCATGCACACACCAGTGTCACATTGACAAAGTCAATCACATCCTGCTTCTAGTTGCCCTCATCACCCTTCAGCATTGCTGCCCTAATGATCTGTGCATGAGCACCCCCCACATTCATGATGTGCTTGAATTGTGCAGTGGACACTGCCAGGTGTTTGAACTGGGGGTACTGATGGGCTTTGACCAACTCCATTTGACACCACTTTTCCATGTTCCACCACATCCTCCTCTTCCTCTTTACCTCCCCTGCCTTACCCAGCATCCTCACCCCCCAAAACTTTGGCCAGACCATTGCAGATGGGGACTAGTTTGTTGAACATTTTTTGCCCTACTGTCGCCACTGTTGCCAGTTTGAGTCCACATGGAATGAGCTCATCAACCACTTTGAGGCCCTCCCAGATCCTGGCCTCTGTCTTGTGCAGGTCAACTATGCACTCAATGGCAGTCTGTCTGTTTTCCCTCTGACTCATCCTCTCTGACCCTCCACAGACCTTTGCAATGGCAACTGGATCACTGGATACCTTCAGAAAAACTTGTACTGCAACAGCAAGTTCATCAACACCTACAACAGCAATAGAGAATTCCACCTCTTCAACTATCTTAACTGTCATGCAGAGCCTGCCATTCATGTCTCTGCATCACCAAAACCAGAGCCAGAACCCAAACTTGAACCCCCCCTGACCCTGACCCCATCCCCCAAACCAGCACCCCTCATGGTGCTTGATTCACAAAACCTAGGAGTTTTGTCTTCAGGCAAGTATAGGTAAGCAGCACATTTCCTCCTTTACACACACACCATCCCCTTGCTTGATCCCTGAATTCTCTTCACCTTCCAGTCTCCCTTCAGATGCAAGTGCTCACACCACTTGTTCCCTGATACTCACTGCAACTTTTGGCCTGCCTACCATTGGTCCTACCTGTCACCACATGGTGCACCCATCCATGTCCTACATCGTTCACATAGCTACTATTCATAGAATAGAATGTGCATGACACTATCCAATAAAAACTATGTCTGATGATGTTCAGCCCACTTTCTGTCCTTGCTGTTTGGATTCCCCTCTCCCATATGTCCAATTACAAGGCTCATATGGTTTCTTGATGGCTTCACACTTCATAGACATGATCACACGATTTAGGAAGTCAACAAGATATGGGTAGTGATTGAACCACACTGTGACTAACACAAGGGCGGTGGGCAATGTAGGGGATCCAGTGTGATACATTTTTTGAGCTAGAGTAAAAACTGGGAAAAGTATGGTCCATCTATGCTATAGTGTTCACCATTGACTACCAGAAATGTGTCTATGAAGTAGTACATCAAAGTTCAGAATGATGTTGATACAATATAACTTGAGTTTACTAAGTGGTGACAGATTTGGCCCTGAAAATGGTGTCAACAAAGTTGCTCATGAGATCAGCATCAATACTGTCCTTGATAGCCAAGTGGTAACTGAGAAGTTGCAAGGGGATAATGTTCAAGAAACCCTGCAGGACCTTGATGGCCTTGGATATGTGAATCATCTTGACACCTCACTTAATGCCATCATCACCCTCATTGCACACAATGATGGGGTGTGCCTTGTGGGCAGTGATTTGCACAAAGGCTAACTGCACTTTGGGGTACAATGAATCTTGAGTCATGATGATTATCACTGGCATGTTTTTGTCAATCAAAGCCAAAGGACTGTGCTTCAGTTCACCCATGAGGATACCCTCCAAGTGCATGAAGCTGATTTCCTTGATCTTCAATGCATCTTTCAAGCAAGTGGCATGCCTGAGTAATTTGTAAACATAGTTCATCAAAGCAATTAAACCACACTTACTGGTAACCTCTGCCCATGAGAAGCAGACTGCACAAGTTTGTGAGAATGCCAGTTGCCAATTCTCAGAGGCCAGGATTGAGGGCAAGAATTGTATTAATCTGGCTAGGAGTGCATGGAGACTGTCGATGATGGTATTGTAATGTAGCATGAAAGAGATGCAGTCCTGAGACAACCAAATTGTCATAAGCATCAATGCAATGTACTGGGAAGTTTGTGCCTGCCAAAATGATGAGAAAAAGCCAGCCCAAGAATATTTCCCATACCAGCATTGATGTGAACTTTACAGTGTGTCTCATGAAAAATGGTAGAACCAACTGTGTTAAGACACCAACATAGAGTGCCTCATGGTTGAGATAGTACCCCAAAGTCAGAATGATATTGGCAGTCTCTCCACTTTGGCTGACAAAAATGCAACCATCAC
>JBBPUI010000875.1:0-14274 GCA_038094615.1 Heimioporus aff. retisporus | reverse complement strand
GGAAGACACTGGTGCCCGGAGGCGAAGTATTGGTGACCGTAGGTCACCCGACTCACGTTTTCGTGTGTGAACCACAGCATTCACTTGATCGTTCGATCTCGATTTTGCTGAGCGGGACTGTCCACCGGCCGTCGCAGGTGTGCTTTGCTAGTTTTCCTCATTGCTCTCCCTCAATGTGGATGTACAGCGAGCAACAACCGTCATGCATCATGCATGACACCTTTACGAGATAAGGGCATGCTGGTCAGGCTTTCCGGCGGCTCGACCTCCCATGGATGACACGCTCACGGCCGCCTTCGCGATCCTTGTCTTCCCCGACAAGCTCGTGTCCCAGGGAGCCCCACTGGGCCACCAGTTGATCTGATGACTGAGTCGGGAAGGGGATGGAAATGTACACCGGCCCTCCGAGGGTTCATCAGCCAAAAACTGCGGGAATGGGTGGACCGAGAGGTATGGTCAAGCGACGCGGGGCGATGAAAGGGACGCACGGATGGCGATGGAGTGGCAAGACATCCTGAAGGCAAGGCAGTGTGTGGGGACGATCATGCATCATGCATCACACGCATCACGCTGCCTTGTCCAACTTTGTCAAGACGCAGGTTGCCAATCACTTGTGTGATCGTCTCGTGGCAATCGTCTGCGCAGTGCCCGCTGCCACACTGCCGACTGGTACGACATCGTACTTGGTAATGAAAGGGGTGGGTGAAACGGGCTTTTAGAGCAGAAACGCCGTGATGCGGTTGAATGGCGCAGAAGTCGAGTCGAGGTGTGTGCGCGAAAGTGTATTCTTTTCACCGTCCTGTGCTCAGCCACAAAGTGGCTATAGGATCAATCCTAATTCGGTTGGCGCATATTTGTGGAACGTTTACGGAATGCTCAAGCTCTCGTTATCCAGTCCAATGGCAAGACACATTGGAAATGTAGGACCACTGGTATTTTCCGCCTCCCTCGACATGACCAGGGCATGTCATGATGTAGGCTGGGCAAGGTTACAGCTTCAATGCATTCTACATCTGATGGTGGCATACAGGCTTGAAGGCAACGGCGACATCCGGGAACTGTGAGCGTGATGCGTCCGTCACCTCACTGATTCGCGCCCATACATAAAATAAGGCACACGGCCATCGGGGCCGCCACCCTCCTAACGTAAGGCCGCGTTAGGTGTGCTGAAGTGCACACACGTACCGTGACAGCCCAAGCGACCTCCACCACATGTGTCCTATGGCTTCTTTGGGTGACGACTACCTACCATGACTTCTAAGCCGATGTGGTTTGAAACATACTGTTGCCACGAACTCTGCCGCAAGTCAAGCGAATGGGGTCAGTTGCCGTGGCTCCAAGATCATGAAATTGAAATGGACACAGCGAGCGCGAAGCCAAATTCAGCCTAAACATCGGGGCGATTCTTCTTACGTTACTGGGACGGTATGAGAAAGAATAGCTTCCCTTCCGGGGTTTGGTCGTCATGTATTAAAGGCAGGCAGGTCAATTCCAAAACCTCACTCGATATACCTTCTCACTAGATGCGGTTTACTCTTACGACATCTATACTTTTGTTGGCCATCTTGGCTGCAGCCGCACCTCAGCCGAGGGCTGGCATCCCGATCCCCATCGTTAAACGCGCCACCCATGTGAACCGCAACGTGAGCGTCGACTTTGATGCGCTTAAGTCGCATCTCGCTTCGGTCAAAGCGTACGTTATATACAATACTACCAGCCTTCACTTTGTTCAGGATCATTTCTAGAAAAATCCTTCGAGGTTTCGCCAACTACGAGCAAAACACCGGCAAGACACATCCCTCCGCCGTGAAAGCGACCGAAAAACGGGGTGCTGGTGATCCCTTGACAGATGGTAATAATGCCCTCTGGTACGGCAGCATCTCAGTTGGTACCCCTCCCGTGTCTTTCACCGGTATGTTTCTTTGGCACTCTTTAATACAATATCGTGACCTCTTTCATTCAGTGGATTTCGACACAGGCTCTAGGTAGGGATTTAATCTTAGGATCACACCTGATTGCGTTTGACGTGACGACAGCGATCTCTTCCTGCCAGCTTCCACCTGTGATTCGACATGCAGCGGCCACCAGCTATGGGACCCCTCATCCTCGTCAACTTCCGTCGATTTGGGAAATTCATTTTTGCTTCAGTACGGATCCGGGTCTGTTTCGGGTGAACAATATACAGATACCGTGACCATCGTTGGCTACAGTGTATGTGTGCATTGTTGGAAATGTGAGCATGTCTGACGACCCATCAGGCAACCGCACAGACGCTGGGTGCTGCTACAAGCCTTTCGTCTGGGTTCGAAAGCAGCCAGTTTCCGCCAGATGGTTTGATGGGGATGGCCTTCCAGTCTATCTCGGGATATGGTGCCAGCCCTGTTTTTCAAACGCTCGTCTCCGAGGGCCAAGTAACCGATCCGGTGTTTTCGTTCAAGCTTGCATCCTCCGGATCCGAATTATACATTGGTGGATTTAACCCCTCGTTATTTACTGGCAGCTTCACGTATGTCCCTGTGACACAACAGGCAAGTATAATGGCTGGACACATCTTTTGAATGCTGACGTCTGTCCATTAGGGTTACTGGCAGGTCATTATGGACAACGTCCAGGGTAATGGGAACACGATCCTGAGCAATCTTGATGTGATCATCGACACTGGCACCACACTCGTCGTCGGTCTTCCTTCAGATGTCGCTACGTTATATAATGCACTCGGCGGAACACCCCTTGTGGGGAATGATGGCGACTATACATGTGCGTCTATCTCTGGCTGCGTCCACGGTCGCTCACGGCGCTTGTAGTCCCGTGCGACGCCATGCCGAGCATCGGGTTCACGTTTGGCGGCACGACATTTTACATACCCACATCTACACTGAATATCGGGCAGGACCAGTCTGACGCATCACAATGCGTGAGTGGGATAGTTGGTCAGAATATCGGGGCATGTGCGTATGTTTGCGTCGTGTTATTCCGTCTGTTGATCGTCTTGGTAGCATTTTGGGTCGTGGGGGATCTGTTCCTGCAGGGGGTATATACAACATTTGATATGGGCAACTCCCAGGTAGGGTTCGCGTCGCTGGCGTGATGTGTGGAGGAGCGAGTGTGAAGTACGTGACTCGGACGAGCATAATTGCATATCTTGGTCGCTGCGCGATATCATTTCAGGATCCTTTCAGATCGAAAGCGTGTGCGTACGGGATTTGTGTTACGGCTTTTAATGTATTTATTGGGGTCTGGATCTCTCATGTTTTACAAAGTTATCTAAGCTTGGAGTATGTTGGAAGTTATTCATTAGAACGGCTTAGTCAACGGTTTTAGAATACAACAAGACCAAACAAGCCCCAATCTTGGCTGATTCTTGAACATTCCATTCCACACGACCAGTGGCCCTCGAAAAACCCTCTGACGCTACTCTAGTTTGTCGAATCCAATCCCGGGTATTAATGCAGACGAACTTCGGTCGGAATTCCGGCATATTGTACGCCATGGATCCTTTCGTATCGTGTACTGTTGTCCCCGCCCTTGTGCGAGGAGAGAGGATGTAGGTGTCTTCCATACTCACCCTTATTCCATGTTTTGCTATGGTGCCTACCTCAAGGTTACCGTGAGGGCGGCTACTGCTTGCCCTGACACCCATGATGCTGAGGAGGCAAGGTTGAAACAAGTAAGTTAGTGCAAGTTATGTCGCTTTGCCTCGACTAGAGCGTCCCGCTAGAATTTTAAGCACAACTCGCTATTTGGAGGAGACTAGACCACCCCAACATTGTCCCGCTCTCGGGGAAGGCACGCAGGGCCGATTTTGGGTCTGGCACGATTGCGTGGTCTCAATGTGGATACCACAAGACACCCTCCCTGCATACATCAATGATCGGGGGACCTTCGTCACTTCTCACCGAGTCCCACTTATTAGTACATGGCGATCCTTACTGTATTTTGTCTGACTGACGAATAAATCCCAGATCCTGGATGTAGCAAAACAGGCTTAATTACTGTAAGTTGGTAGAATGAAATGGGTTTTACGAAATGATAATAGTTTACTTCGGTGCATTCTAAAGATATCGTTCACGGTGACCTCCACTCTGTCCGTTGTGGTCCCTTGGCTTGACTACGATGCTTATTTTGTTGTCTTTTGTACGCAGGGAAATGTTCTAATGGACGGCGCCGGAAATGCGTGTCTCGCCGATTTTGGGCACTCTCAGGTTCTCCTCCCCAGGGACGACTCGTTGACTTATCTCCGGACCATGTCAGTTCACCATGGTGGATTACCGTGGGCTGCTCCAGAATCTGCGTATCCAAAGCCGTATCCGAGATGGAATGAAGGCGGAAAGCCTAGGGCTACACTCAATAGCGACATCTGCTCTCCTGGTAATGTGATTTTGTTTATACGTCGGGATAGCTCGTTGGGAAACTTTCATGGCTAACTCTTTCTGGCAATTTACTTATAGGTACTCTCCGGAAAGATACCTTGGCCGGATGTTGTAACGGTTTGCAAATAGTTGGAGAAGCATCAAACCCCACAGCGGCGCGATTCTCGACAATCTCCAATGATATCTGGAAATTTGTGATGAAGTGTTGGTCATCGAAAAAGCCGGAGGTTTGTCCGACCGCTCGAGAGGTAGTATCATTTGTGTCGGAAATTTTATCAAAGGTGTCCATCTATGGTGATCTCGTTGTCCATCCCTCCCAGCGTTCATTTCTGGTAATTGCGTCAAGCTCCTTCACCCACAGCTGCTGACAATTCCCTAAAGGGTGTTAGACCTTATGTCATTGTAGTCTTTGGTCGTACAGGGGTTGGTATCAGTTCTCTTATGACGCATAAATCTCATCATCGGGGTACCCTATCGTAGTCGTGGGCGACCCGGCTCATGTTTTTGTATGTGAACCGTAGCATTCACTTGACCGTTCGATTTCGATCTCACCTAGTGGAACTCTCTACCGGCCGTCGCCGGTGCGCTTTGCCAGTCTCCTTTTTTACTTTCCCTCAATGTGGATGTACAGCGAGCGGCGACTGTCATGCCTGACGCCTTTAAGAGGCAAGGGGATGCAGGTCCTGCGCTCTAGCGGCTTCACTTTCCATGGATGGTATGCTCATGGTCGCCCTCTCGTCTGCCACGATGTACCCGTTTTCCAGGGAGTCCTATTTGTTCGTATCAGCCACCTCCACCGGTTGATCTGATGACTGAACCGGGAGGAGGATGGGAACGTACGCTGGCTCTCCGACGGTTCATTCGCCAAAAATGGCGGGAATGGGCACACCAAGGTATGGTCAAGGGATGAGGGAATGATGAAGGGACACATGAATGGCGACGGAGCGGCAAGGCACCCTGAAGGCATGGCGGTGTGTGGGGACGATCATCCATCACACTGCCTTGTCCGACCTTGTCAAGGCGCAGGTGGCCAATCACTCAGATGATTACCTCGTGGCAATTGTCCACGCGGTGCCCACCGCCATGCTGCCGACTGGTAAGACATCGTACTTGGCGATAAAAGGGAGTGGGTGAAATGGGCTTTTAGAGGAGAGACACTGTGACGCGATTGATTAACACAAAAGTCGAGTCGAGGTGTGTGTGAAAGTATATTCTTTCCATCGTCCTGTGCTCAGCCACAAATCGGCCACAGGATCAATCCTAATGCGACTGGCGCGTATCCGTCGAACCTTTACGGAATGCTCAAGCCCTCGTTATCCGGTCCAACCGCAAGAGAGAGATTGGAGATGCAGGATCACTGTCATCTCCGCCTCTCCTGACATGATTCAGTGTGTCATAATGCAGGTTTGGCATGAGCGCGATGCGTCACTTCATTGATTTGCGCCCATACAGAAAACAAGGCACATGCCCATCGGGGCTGCCACTTTCCCAGTGTAGGGCCACGCCAGGTGTGTTGGAGTGCACACACATACCATGGCAGCCCGGGCGACCCCACCACATGCGTCAGATTACTTCTCAAGGTGACGACTTCCTATCATAGCTTCTAAGCTCATGTGGTTTGAAATGTGCTGCTTCTACGAACTCTGCCACAAGTCAAGCGCGCTGGGTCGGTTTCTGTGGCCCCAAGATTATAAGATTGAAATGGACACGGCGAGCGCGAAGCCAAATTCGGCTTCAGTATCGGGGCGATTCTTTTTACGTTACTGGGACGGGAATGAGAAGTAATACTTTCCGTTCCAGGGTTTTGTCGTCATGTATTAAAGACAGATAGGTCGATACCAAAGCCTCGCTCAATCTTTCCTCCGTGACACCTTCTCAGATGCACCTCATTCTTGCGACGTCTATACTTTCGTTGGCTATCTTAGCTGCAGCCGCACCCCAGCCGAGGGCTGGCATCCCGATCCCCATCGTTAAACGCACCACCCATGTGAATCGCGACAGGAGCGTCAACTTTGATGCGCTTAAGTCGCATCTCGCTTCGGTCAAAACGTACGTCATATGCAATACTACCAGTCCTCTCTTTGTTCAGGATCATTTCTAGAAAGGTCCTCCGGGGGTTTGCTAACTATGAGAACAACACTGGCAAGACACATCCCTCCGCCGTAGAAGCGGTCGAAAAACGGGGTGCTAGTCATCCCTTGACAGATAGTAATAATGCCATCTGGTGTGGTAGCATCTCGGTTGGTACCCCTCCTGTGTCTTTCACCGGTATGTTTCCCTTCTCGCTCTTTGATACATACGTACCGTGACCTCTTTCAAGTGGATTTCGACACAGGCTCTAGGTAGGGATTTAATCTTGGGACCACACCCGATTGCATTTGATGTGATGACAGCGACCTCTTCCTACCAGCTTCTACCTGTGATTCGACATGCAGTGGTCATCAGCTGTGGGATCCCTCATCCTCGTCAACTTCCCATGATTTGGGGAAATCATTTTTACTTCAGTATGGATCCGGGTCCGTTTCGGGTGAACAATATACAGATACCGTGACCATCGTCAGCTACAGAGTGTGTGCATTGTTGGAAATGTGAGCATGTCTGACGACCCATCAGGCAACCATACAGACGCTGGGTGCTGCCACAACTTATTCGCCTGGGTATGGAATTGGCCAGTTTCCGCCAGATGGTTTGATGGGGGTGGCCTTCCAGTCTATCTCGAGATATGGGGCCAGCCCGGTTTTTCAAACGCTCGTCTCCGAGGGCCAGGTGACCGATCCGGTGTTTTCGTTCAAGCTTGCGTCCTCCGGATCCGAATTATACATTGGTGGATCTAACCCCTCGTTATTTACTGGCAGCTTCGCGTATACCCCTGTAACGCAACAGGCAAGTATAATGGCTGGACACATCTTTTGAATTTGACGCTTGTCTATTAGGGTTACTGGCAGGTCATCATGGACAACGTCCAGGGTAATGGGAACACGATCCTGAGCAATCTTGATGTGATCATCGACACTGGCACCACTCTCGTCATCGGTCTTCCTTCTGATGTTGCTACGTTGCATAGTGCACTCGGCGGAACGCTCGTTGGTGGGGGGTATGGTGGCCATTACTCATGTGGGTCTATCTCTGGCCGCGTTCACCATTGCTTATGGCACGTCTAGTCCCGTGTGACGCCATGCCAAGCATCGGATTCACGTTTGGCGGCATGACATTTTTCATACCCGCGCCGGCACTGAATTCTATGCAGGACCCGTGGGACGCGTCACGATGTGTGAGCGGGATAGTCGGTCAGAATATTGGAGCATGTGCGTATGTTTGGGTCGCGTTTTTTCGGTCTGTTGATCGTCTTGGTAGCATTTTGGGTTGTGGGGGATGTGTTTCTTCAGGGGGTGTATACGACATTTGATATGGGCAACTCCCAGGTAGGGTTTGCGTCACTGGCATGACGTGTGGAGCAGCCCGTGTGAAGTATGTGACAAGTGTGATTGCGCTGTCATTTCAGGACCCTCTCAGATTGGAAGCATGTGCGTACGCGATTGGTGTTATGACTTTTAATGTGTATATTGGGGTTTGGATCTCTCATGTCTTACAAAGTTATCTCAGGGTTTGAAGTGTGCCTAGAGTAGGTATGTTAGAAGTTATTCGGTAGAACGGCTTAGTCAATGGCTTTAGAATAAAACACGATCAAACAAACAAATCAATATTTGCTAATTCTTGAACATTGCACACAACCTCGGTGGGACCTCTGAAATTAAACCCTCTGACACTACTTCAGTCTTCTGAGTGCAGTCCCGGCAATGCAGACGAACTTCGGTCGGACTTCAAGCACATCAATGGCCACGGATACTTTGGCAGCGTGTATCGTTGTCCTCACCCTTGTGCGAGGGGGAAAGATGTAGGTGCCTCCCATACTCACCCTTGTACTATGTCTTACTGCGGTTGTCTACCTCAAGGTTTCCGTAAAGACGGTCACTGTTCACCCAAACGTCAATGATGCCGAGAAGGAATGGTTGAAGCGAGTAAGTCAGTACAAGTTATATTGATTTGCCTCGACTAGATGTCCCGCTAGAGTTTCAAACGTGAACTCCCTGTTTGATAGAGACTAGTCCGAGATTACCCCAACATTATCTCACTCTTAGGGAAGGCGCGTGGGGCTAGTTTTAGGTCTGACTACGATTGCATGGTCTCAATGTACTCAATGTGGACGCCACGACGCACCCTCCGTGGGTACATCGAAGATCGGGAAACCCTTGTCACTCCTCACCGAGCTCGACGTGTTAGTACCCGGGATCCTTGCTATGTTTGGCGGCTGGCCTGGCCAACGAACATGTCTCAGATCTCAGATGTGGCAAACGGGCTTAATTGCTCTAAGTTGGTAGGATGAGATGGATTTTACACAATGGCAACAATTCGCATCGGTAAGGATATAGATATCGTTTGCGGTACTTCCACCCTGTCGTTGTGGGTCCTTGACCTCACTACGATGCTTGTTTGATTTTGTACGCAGGGAGATGTTCTAATAGACGGCGCCGGAGATGCACGTCTTGCTGATTTTGCGCTCTCTCAGGCTCTCCCCAAGACGACACGTTTGCTTACCTCCGGACCATGTTGGTTCACTTTGGCGCTTTGATGTGGGCTACTTCAGAGCTTGTGTATTCGAAGTTGTATCCTAGATGGGATGAGGGTGGAGAACCCAGGGCTACACTCAACAGCGATATCCACCCTCTTGGCAATCTGATTATGTTTGTACGTCGGAATAGCTCGTTTGGAAACTTTCATGGCTAACTCTCCCTGGCAATTTACCGGATATAGTGCCCTCCAGGAAGATACTCTGGCCTGATGTCATAACGGCTTGCAAACAATTGGAGAAGCGTCAAACCCCACAGCGGCGCGATTTCTCGACAATCTCTAGCGAGGTCTAGAAGCTCGTGATGAAATGTTTGTCACCGAAAAAGCCAGAAGTCCGGCCGACCGCTCAAGAAATAGTATCGAATTTGCCAAGGGCGTCCGTCTGCGGTGGTGTCGTTGTTTATTCCTCCCAATGTTCACTTCTGGTAATTGCGTCAAGCTTTGTCACTCACAGCTGCTGGACTAGAGGGGTGCTAGACCTTATGTCATCGTAGTCTTGGGTCGTACAAGGGTTGGTATCAGTTCTCTTATGATGTATGAACCTCATCGTCGGGCACCCTAACAGCACCGACCGATCCCACTCTACCCCTTCGAAAAAAATCGGGCCCTGCTCCGTAACACTACCGGGTTCTGGAAGTCGGTCTAATCTGTGCGAAGCGTCTGAATTTGGTGGATGATTCGACGACGTGACACTTCTCAAGATAATCCATCAGATCGGACAAAGCGAGGTGGACCTGTTCATATACTATCTTCGGAAATGAAAGTCGATGATAGTCGTTCCCGACACTGTCGCATACGTGTCATTGTTTCTGGGCGACAGGTTCCAATGATGACCGTCATCACTGGACTCGAACGGTTTGGTTCTGGCCATAGGATGGAAGGTTGGTGGGATCCATCCACCGAGGATGAGCATCCGGATGGTACATTGCTTGAGCAAATGTTCTTTGAGGGACTTAGTGCGCGTGTTTGCATTACGACGTTGCCTCCGAGAGAATTTGATTTCATGCAGTGGTCGCGGAATCGCGGCGGTCGCTCCGAGGAGCAAGTTCGGTGATTGATGTGGAGCAATGTGCAAGCCATAGGAGGACAGGTGTGTAGTCACATGAAACAAAACGCGCTGTCATGTTGAGAGACATCCACAGCCGCAACGGCAGTCGGACCCTCGCAGCCCGCGTGCAATCCACAGTCCCCCCAGTCTGGGATCCTGGACGACTTGGTTTCGATACATGGATACTGGTAGGGTGTGGTACGTTTTGCAAGTGTTCAAGTCTTTCATAGAGATACGTATTATTGGTAATGTGCTTTCCATATTTTACAGCTAAGTACGCACGCCGACGATCATATATTCGGGGAGTTGATCTGCTTGGCAGAGATCCACATGATCTGGACCCGTATGTCTGCCGTGGGGAAAGCACCGCGCCGGATGCGAAGTATCGGATGATCGTGGGTAACATGGCTCAAGTTTTTGTGTGAACCGTAGCATTCACTTCACCGTTCGATTTCGATCTCACTGAGCGGAACTGTACAGGCTGTTGCAAGTGCACTTTGCCAGTCTCCTTTTTTACTCTCCCCAATGTGGATGTACAGCAAGCAGCGACTGTCATGTATGACACCTTTACGAGGCAACGGAATACAGGTCCTACGCTCTAGTGGCTCTACCTCCCATGGATGGCACGTTCACGGTCACGGTCACGATTCTTGTCTCCCTCGACGAACTCGTGTCACAGGGTGTTCTACGTGTTCGTATCGGCTACCCCACTGGCCGATCTGGGCTGAACCAGGAGAAGGAGGCAAATGTACACAGACCTTCCGAGAGCTCATTTACCACAAACGGCGGGAACGGGTGGAATGAGTGGTATGGTCGAGGGACAAGACGGCGATGATAGAAGCACATAGATGGTGACGGACTGGAAAGAGACCCTGAAGGCACGCCCGTATGCCATGGGGATAATCATGCATCACAAGCATCGCACTGCCTTGTCCGATCACCGCCGCGGGTTATCAATATACGCTATCGGAAATATGAAGAGTTGTCGTGCCTTGTCAAGATCCAGGTGAGCCAATCACTTACATAATCGTCTTGTGGCAATTGCCTGCACAATGCCCACTGCCACACTGCCGATTGCTACGATATCGTACTTGGTGGTCAAAAGGGAGTAGGTTAAACACACAGGGCTTCAGGGCAAAATCACCTTGACACAATTGAATCATAAAAGTCGAGTTTAGGTGCGTGTGCAAATGCGTATCCGCTCAGCCACAAGTCGGCTCTAGGATCAATCCTAATTCGGTTGGCGCGTGTTCGTCGAACTTTTTACGAAATGCTTCAAGCCCTCGTTATCCGGTCCAATGCCAAGAGAGATTGGATATGTAAGATCACTGTCATCTCTGCCTCCCTCGACATGACCTGGGTGTGTCATGATGTAGGCTAGGTAAGGTTACAGCTTCAACGCTTTTTACATCTGATGGTGGCATGCAGGCTTGAAGTTAACGGGGAACCCTGGGAACCGTGAGCGCGACGCGTCACTCCGCTCGTTTGCGCCCATGCAGAAAACAAGGCACACAGCCATCGGGGCTGCCACCTTCCCAGTGTAAGGCCGCGTCGGGCGTGTTGAGGTGCACACACATACCGTGACAGCCCAAGCGACTCCACCCCATCCGTCCCGTTGCTTCTTAGGGTGACGACTACCTACCATGACTTCAAAGCCGATGTGGTTTGAGACACACTCTTGCCACGAATTCTGCCACAGGCCAAGTGTACTGGGTCAGTTTCCGTAGCTCCACGACGATAAGAGTGAGGTGGACGCAGCGAGCGCAAAAGCCAAATTCAGCCTCAGCATCAGGCCACTTCTTCTTACGAAACTGAGCGGGATGAGAAACAACACTTTCCCTTCCAGGGTTTTGTCGTCATGTATTAAAGACAGGTAGGCCGATGCCAAAGCTCATTCAACCTTTCCACCGTGACACCTTCTCATCAGATGCGATTTACTCTTGCGACGTCTATACTTTCGTTGGCTATCTTGGCTGCAGCCGCACCTCAGCCGAAGGCTGGGATCCCTATCCCCATCGTTAAACGCGCCACCCATGTGAACCGCGACAGGAGCGTCAACCTTGATGCGCTGAACTCGCATCTCGCTTCGGTCAAAGCGTGCGTCGTATGCAGTGCTGTCGGCGTTCTCTTTGTTCAGGATCATTTCTAGAAAAATCCTCCGAGGTTTCGCCAACTATGAGAAAAATACTGGCAAGACACATCCCTCCGCCGTGAAAACAGTCGAAAAACGAGGTGCTGGTGATCCCTTGACAGATGGTAATGATGTCATCTGGTATGGGAGCATCTCAGTTGGTACCCCTCCCGTGTCTTTCACCGGTATGTTTCCGTTTGTACTCTTTGATACAATACCGTGACCTCTTTCGTTCAGTGGATTTCGACACAGGCTCCAGGTAAGGATTTAATGTTAGGACCTCACCTGATTGCGTTTGACATGATGACAGCGACCTCTTCCTGCCAGCTTCTACCTGTGATTCGACATGCAGTGGCCACAAGCTATGGGACCCCTCATCCTCGTCAACTTCCCATGATTTGAAAAAATCATTTTCGCTCCTGTATGGATCAGGGTCCGTTTCGGGTGAACAATATACAGATACTGTGACCATCGTCGGCTACAGTGTATGTGTGCATCGTTGGGAACGTGAGCATGTCTGACGACGCATTAGGCAACCACACAGACACTGGGTGCTGCTACAAGCCTTTCGTCTGGGTTTCAAATAGGTCAGTTTCCGCCAGACGGTTTGATGGGGATGGCCTTCCAGTCTCTCTCGGGATATGGGACCAGCCCGGTCTTTCAAACGCTCGTCTCCGAGGGCCAGGTGACCGATCCGGTGTTTTCGTTCAAGCTCGCGTCCTCTGGGTCCGAATTATACGTTGGTGGATCTAACCCCTCGTTGTATACTGGTAGCTTCGCGTATGCCCCTGTCACGCAACAGGCGAGTATAGCGACTGGAAACACGTTGCCAATGCTGACGTCGGTTCATTAGGGCTACTGGCAGGTCAATATGGACAACATCAAAGGTAACGGGAAAACGATCCTGAGCAATCTTGAAGTGATCATCGACACTGGTACCACTCTCGTCATTGGTACTCTTTCGAGTGTCGCTACGTTGTACAAAAGACTCGGAGGAAAACCCCTTAGGGGATATAATGGCTTTTACACATGTACGTTCATCTCAAGCCGCGTCCACCGTTGCTTACGGCACGTCTAGTTCCGTGCAACGCCATGCCGAGCATCGGGCTCACGTTTGGCGGCAAAACATTTTCCATAACCGCGTCTGCACTGAATCTTGGGCAGGACCCGTTTGACGCGTCACGATGTGTGAGTGGGATAGTTGGTCTGAATTTCGGAGCATGTGCGTATGTTTGCGCCGTGCTTTTCCGTCTGTTGATCGTCTTGGTAGCATTTTGGATCGTGGGCGACGTGTTTCTGCAAGGGGTGTATACGGCATTTGATATGGGCAAACCCCGGGTAGGGTTCGCGTCGCTGGCGTAACGTGTGGAGCAGCGCGTGTGAAGTGTGCGATGAGCGTAATTGCGTATCTTGGTCGCTGTGCGGTGTCATTTCAAGGTTTTTTTAGATCTGCAGCGTGTGCGTATTCGATCGGTGTTCGGCTTTTAAAGTGTATATTGGGGCTTGGATCTCTCGTGTTTTATAAAACTATCCCAAATTTGAAGTGTGCCTGGAGTACGTGTGTTAGAAACCATTCGGTAGAACTGCTTAGTCAACGGCTTTGGAATAAAACAATACCAAACAACTTGAAACCAACAGTGTTTCCTGATTCCTGAATATCGCACACCATCCATCAGCAAAAGTTCAGACGACCTAGCGCGACCTAGCTGACCTAGCGCTAGACCGGATAGGTCAAATAGGTCGCGTTAGGTCAGCTAGATCGGAACCTAGCCCCAGAGCATCCTGTCATCGATCAGATTGACAGCCTGGCGCCAGATGTCAGCCTCCACATGATAGGTGCCAGCTAGATGTGTGACAGGCATTTGCTATCGTGGTTAGATTCACGTGCTGGAGCTAGATGCACACGCTGGAGCCCCTAGAATCACACATACAGTAGACAGGCAAACCAGTCATATTCCACCAGATGAAATCTAATACTCACATCTATAGTTGTGCATCGAGCAGCAGCTCAATAGTCCTCGTCGGCTGCCTTGTCCACCACATCCTCTGGAATGCCCCCTTCCTTGCCTTCCTCGCCTTCAGCACCCTCCATGTCC
>JBBPUI010000874.1:0-14304 GCA_038094615.1 Heimioporus aff. retisporus | reverse complement strand
GGTAGAAGAGATGCGGTGCTTAATATTGGGACTCGTCAGAGAGTCGGTGTGGTAAGGCTTGATGTTAAATACGACGGGGACAATGTCCAACTCGAGCCACAACCGAGTGCAAAGATTAGGGGACTGATTTAAAATGATGAGCACACGATAGATGATCAAGATATGAAACGACAAGTACCTCTTTGAGGAGGCTGAGCGTAACGCCGGTACCGAGGAACTTGCAGAGATGTTCCTGGGAGAACTTTTTGAATGTGTCCAGCACATACGTCTCGATCGCGGCAGCATTGCCTTCAGGGTTAGCCGTGTTGTAGGGAACGGCACCAGAGGCGAAATCGGTGCTGTAGACCGAGTCGTGAACGGAGAGGGCGATCTCAAAGGATTTACCGCCGGCCAAGACGCCTCCGGCGACACCAGCCCACATCGGCTGCAAAAGCAGATGAGGATGACATTGCCGGTGAGAATGCAATGACTTACGGTGAGACTGGAGTAGGCCTTTGTGACAGGCTTATCACCGGCGCTGGAGAGCCTGCCTCGGACGTGGGCAGAGCCCTTTGATTGAAAGTCAAGATTGATGGGGGTGGACATGGGGGACACGGTAGTGGAAGAGAACAAAGGGAGGGCAGCTATTTAAGCACGACGATATGGGAGTATGATAGCAGATGGCGCTGATATCGATTCAGGGAACCGAGGTGCGTGCGATGGCTGGAGTACGGCTTTGAGTGCATGTGGGACCGATCTGGGAGGAGACCCTGAACACTGGTTGGTATATGAAATGACCTGTGAAAAGTAATTTCACGGATGAACAAGCACTGTTTTACCTGAATGCGCTGCAGGGAAAATTGGCGTTAAAGAGGACCTTGTGCGGACTAGAATGCGACGTGGACATACGTCCATCAATTTCGCGAACAGGGTTTTCGGGGTCTCTAGATCCATGTGTGATTGGCGGGAACGACCCCGAGCAGCCTTCTCAAGAATGCTCTGTCGTGAATGCGGCGCTGCTCAGCTCGTGCACGATGATGTCGGCTCCTTGGTCTGCACTGACTGCGGAACTTTGGCAGATTCGGACCAGACAGTTCTCGCGGACCGCACAGACCACCCCCCAACCGTCCCGTATGCCCCACTGCGCACTAACAAGGGCTGGCATCTGGCCCAGACAAAGCAGGACCGCGACAGAAAGAACACGGTTGGTTGCTGGGTATCGCTGTCCATGTTATTTTGTTCATACCCCCTTTCAGATCGCCATGAGGACGTTCATCAACTCTGTGCTCTCAAGGCTGAACAACCCCGGTCTGTCCCCACGCGCGGAAGCCATATTCACACAAGCGATGACAAAGGGCCATTATAGGTGGGGACACAAAGCAAAACTCACTGCAGGTGCCTCCGTCGCCATCGCTCTCCGCGAGGCACGCAAATCAGATTCTCTCCGCGATATCGCTTTCCTCCTGGATGACTCTATAGTTTCTCTCGCGCGTGCTTTTCAGTCCGTCGTTTCCCTCCTCGATTTCTCTCTCGCCTCCACAGATCCCGCAGTCCATCTTCCCATCCTTCAAGCGCACCTTCGCTCCGTCATTCGCCCCGATTCCTCTTCTGCTTCTCAGCTCCCAAAGCCCCTTCTCGCCATTCTCACATCCCTTTCGCTGCAGGCGGTCGTTCGCACTGCAACCTCCCTGTCCCAGATTATCTCACAACATTCACCACCTTTGGCAATCGTCAGCCTTCCCACACCTCCGACAGCTTGTGCGCTCCTGATCCTTGGCCTGGAAGCCGAAACACGCGCGCCGCTCCCACATCTTGGCGAGCTCACTCGCACACTCGGTACCCGCTTCGCGCTCTCCCCCGGCGTCATTTCCTCTAGGTACAAAATTGTCTACGATCTAATTGAGGAATGGATTCGTCATGTTCCCTGGTTGGATCAGTTCGTTTACAAAGGTAAAGGTCACGGTGCCACTGCGCGCTCCAAAGTGCCCAAACGAGCCATCGTTGCCAAGGGAATCAAAGATGTCATTCAGTTCCACGAAGAGATATGGTTGAGTCACACGCAAACCCGGCAGAAAGTAATTTTAGACTTGGAGTCCGAGCCGGATGACTTCGCGAACGAAGAAGAAGAAGACGAGGGAGCAGGCGTGGACCCGCCAACAATCGCGTCATCAAGCAAGATGCCAGGCGTATCCGTCACTGCGCCCGCACCGCTCGGAAAACGGCGCAAGGCCGAGAAGAAGGCTGACGAGATGCAGGCGGCCATTCAGTTTTTACTCGACCCGTTATCATCTCGCTATCGTGACAGGGCAACGTCCAATGGCGAAAAATCCCTGCTGACGCACATACTGACTTGTACGCCGGACGAACTTTCGCGAACCGGGAGTGCTCCGCCCACTCGTCTTCAAATGCTCGCGACATCCCGCGGAGGAAGCACCGCAGATCTTATTGCGGATGAAGAACTTTTTACTGTTGGCGAATTGGAAGGGCTGTTCAGGAGCGAACAGGAACGAGAAGCCCTTCGGCCGTTGTTCCAACTAAATTGGGGCTGTGAGGAGATATCGAGGGAAGAACAAACTGTCCGCCACTGCAATTCAGCCACTACCGAAATAAAACGAGGTGCGAAGCGAGTCGATATGGATGCGCTGAAACGTGTTCTCGGCGGACACAATACCGACAACAGCAGTGACGAGGATGTCGGGTTCCTAGATTCAGACAATAATGACGATGCTTATCTGCAGGATTGGAGCGTCTATGCGCACATCTCGGAACATCGAGACGCCACCGAAGACGCCGAGCTGGTGGGTGATTGGCGGCCTGCATCTCCCGACAACGGTGGTTCTGGAAAATTCCGTGATACAGTAGGTGATAGATATGAAGAAGAGCTCTAGCTGCGATGTTCGATTTCCCCTTCTGTTCGCAAGAGACATTGTTATGTATATCTTATTGTGTATTGCTCACGGATGTAAGTTCCGAATGACTGGAAGGCAATGTCGTACTCGTTGATGTGGATGTAATGCCAAAATGCTGACATGATGAGGCCAGGAACCAGGTCGCAAGGGTCCATTGGGCTTTTTCCCTCTGCATTCTCCCATCGTTTATGACGCGGTGTCGTTGGTCCGACACAAGGTTCTGGAGCTGCCACAAGCAACGAGTTCCCCTGACCGGCGCATGCCAATGCGGTATCTAAAGAGGCGGATCATGCTTCGAATTATCAGCGGTAAACAGATCGATCGATAGGACCTTGAGCGAGGTCTACAAACTAGGTAAGATCAAACGATGTCGCGTTTTCTCCGGCTCGCTGACGACCTCGTGCCCTCTTGTTCTAATCTCCAGCTGATCGATGTCATCACGTGTGTGGGTCAAATCCTTTTGGGAAGACCTGTCGGACGTTAATATTGATTCGGGTGTTGTCCATGTAGTTTTTGTAAGGCAGCCAATCTGTCCCCTCACTCTGGTCTTCGGACGGCTGAGAAAAGTGCTCGGGAAGCGTGGATTCCAGGATCCTCGGGACCCCTGAGGTCGATTCGAGTTCAGTGTAGGTAATGAACACAATGAAACGACCTACCATGGTAGGCGCGTCTACAAGCTGGGCCGGACATGATTAGGACATCGCCGGATCGAAGGAGGATTGGGATCGGCTCGACGTCCCGAGTGAGACCACCTATAAGGAATATCGCAGCATTGCCTAACCTGTCGATGCACGTAAGCGTACTGGGAAAATGAGATCATAGGTACATACGAGATGGAGACGAGTGGAGACGTTGCACAGACTTCTGATCGGTCGACGTGGGCCATGAGCGTATCCTGCATGACGCACATTCGTCAAAACCCAGAACGGGTATATGAGCGGACATGCCTTCGTCTGGTAAAAGTTGACGATGCCAGCATCGGGTTCTAGGAGACGGCTAAGTCCGAGTTGGAGCAACGATTGCGGGTACTGACCGTATGTATCCTTCCACGTCCGCCAGTCGTCGTTTCCCCAATCGTCGAGGTCGTCTTCAGAAAAGACCTCCTCCCATGGCACGATGCCGACGATGCGTTTGCAGAGGTCTCGGAGGAAGGGGTTTATTTCTCCCTTGTCCTTTGAAAAGTCGTACTGTTTGCTCCCCCAGTGGTATGACCAGCCAATGTTTGCCCAGCGCAGTTTCGGTATGAGATCAGAAGGGGAACAGTCCGACACTGTCCTCGATGGTTCCGGAGGGTGTTTAGATAGTGATTGGAGAGAGACAAAGTTGTCCATAGAAGCGGGATCGTTGGCAATGAGCTGACGGGGACCTGAGGACGAGGATAGAGGGGTAGATTCGCCATCAAGCGATGCCTTCGTTCGAATGAAGGGTGCCCCGGTATCGAGGTGAGCGCCCCAGACGCCCTCAGGTGGGATGAGGTAGTGTGCGTCAAGATTAGTCTCATTTGGATGTCGCGCATGGTCACGAAGCGACCATTTGACCAGACGACGTTGATCTGGCGGAGAGATACATGCGGGAAGGAGAACTAGTCCTAGGGATCGGATATGACATTGGTGCTGCAGTGGCGGCCATTGCGCGGGCTCACCTGGCACGTCTGGCAAGACGAACACCTCTGATCCATTGCCAGAGAGTCGAGCAGGCTGATGGGGCGCAGATGAGTTCCCGTTTAGGAGCGAAGCAAGGTCCAGCACGTCGGATAGATCAGGAGGAGGAAACCTGGCTTTGTATTTCTTCTCTGAGGCTCTGAACGGTGACCAAGTCTGGTCTATGTCCGCCTGTCTATTTTTTGTCGATTTCCAGTGCAGTCTGCGCGCCTTCTTGTATTCCCTGCTCGCTGGCGAGGACATACCTGGGTCGATCTTACTACAAACACGACCAAACAGGGGTTCGGCGCGTAAATTTGCCGGCTACCTTCATCATCATCATATGCCGCTCGTCCATGTCGTTGTGGATTCCTCGCTCTCGTTTCGTTCCAGTTCAGCTCACCGTCGTCCGTGCTGCAGTTAACCACAGCCATTGCATTCCGTTACGCGCACTCTCTCACCATGCCCTCGCCCGCCCACCCTTGCTGCTGCAGCCATCCCCCAGACTCCACCTGGTAAAGTACGAGTCCACGAGCGCCGTGCAAGGATCGTCGCAGGACCCAAAGTCTTCCCCGCCTGCACCAAAGGAAGACGCACCTCTACTCACACGTGTCTGGAAGAAGGTCAAGCACGAGGCACAGCATTACTGGCACGGTTCGAAGCTGCTCGTCTCCGAAGTCCGCATCTCCGGCAGACTGCAATGGAAGATTCTCCATGGGGAGAGCTTGACTCGTAGAGAACGTCGTCAGGTGTGGTCACTTGATCGTTCTGGGTGCTCGTCTGACCAGTTCTGTGCTAGCTCAAAAGAACAACCCAGGACCTACTCAAACTGGTCCCATTTGCCGTCTTCATCATCATACCCTTCATGGAGCTACTCCTTCCTGTCGCGCTCAAGTTGTTCCCCAACATGCTCCCTTCGACGTTTGAGGACAAGTTTGCCGAGGTTGGTGCCTTTCCATGAACAGACGGTCTCCACCTCTGACAATCTCTTCAGGAAGAGAAACAACGTAAACTTCTCAGGGTGAGGCTTGAAATGGCCAAATTCCTCCAGGAAACATTGCGTGAATCAGGCCTCAAAGCCAACGCACACATTGTCGGCACCGACGCCTTCAAAGAGTTCTTCCGCAAAGTTCGTTCGACTGGCGAATCCCCATCTACTTCCGACATCATCAATGTTGCCAAGCTCTTTGACGACGACCTCACTCTCGACAATCTTTCTCGTCCACAGCTCGTCTCGATGTGCAGATACATGAATATTAATGCCTTTGGGACAGACAACTTCCTCAGGGGCGCTATTCGTTCCCGTCTCATGAATCTCAGGAGGGATGATCAGGCGATCTACGCTGAAGGTGTCGATGAACTGTCCACATCAGAACTCCAGGCTGCCTGTCAGTCTAGGGGCATCCGTACCACCGGTGTTTCTCCTGCAAGACTTCGAGACGAACTTACGACGTGGATTCACCTCCACCTACACAATCGCGTTTCGGGCGTACTTCTGATTCTAGGACGAGCATTCTACTTTGACAAGAAGCCAGGCGACGACGTAGATGGCAAAACGGCCGTCATTCAGGGTCTGGAGAGCGTCATGTGTGGTTTGCCCGACAACCTGGTTCGTCTTGCGCCATATTTCTGAGCATCACTTGACAATGGCACAGCTGAACGAGGCCGAGCTCGAAGTTGACGCGGACAACGCCAGCTACAAGCAGAAACTCGAGGTACTACAGCAACAGGAAGAACTTATCGAGGACGAGCAAGAGCAGGAACAGAAGGAAGAGGATGCCCGACGTGCGAAACGCGAGGCAGACGAACTGGAATCACGTCTTGCCCAGTCTCTTTTGCCTGACAGCGAGGTAAGTTTCCCCGTCGGTTCCTACGCGCGACAGGCTTGTTGACCTTGTTCAAGTTGCACCCTGTTCTCGAAGAGGAGAGTGCGCGTATGACGACGGAGCAGCTCAAAGAGCTTGCAGAAGCCCTGACGGTCATATCGGCCAAGTCTAGTGTGCTCAAGGAACGCGACGAGCTTCGCGCACTCATGGAGGAGAATCTCCAAGCCGAAGAGGTGAGTCCACATACGGTGCTCGCATGACGACACGATGCCCACATGACGATTTAGGATCCTAAGTCGCCTTCCGGCGCGCTGACGAAGCGCATCCGGACGATGTTGACCAAGATCGACAGTCAGCTGCAGGAATACGACACGCGCGTGGGGAGCTCGCTCCAAATGATCTCCGCGGACGCACAGGGGCGTATCCCGGTACAGGACTTGGAAAAGGCCCTTGCTGTGATCAAACACCGGCCGGATGTAGAGGTCGGGCAGGCCGTCATCCAAAAACTGGACGTGGACAAGGATGGGTTCGTCGAGATCGAGCACGTGTTGGGGTTGGTGCGTGAGGAGGGTTTGGGTGAGTGCCTGTTCTCTTGGCTATGGTAGATATTGACGTCTGCCAGGCATCGAGATGGATGATGAAACGATGACGCTGATCGGCCAGGGGAAGGAGATCAAAGATTCGAAACCACGAAAAGAAGATATAGTGCAAGAGTGATGACGATCGTGCTATCTGATACAGACATCTCTACTTAATAGACTAGACGTTCAACATACTCAACTCCCTTCAGCGGTGTGATCGACAATCATAGTACTTGCTAGTGTTCACTGGGTGTGCAACTTATGTTAGGTAAGCTTCAAGCATGTTTGCTCAGCCACAGTTCTCTTGCAAGAGATTGCGCACCTGCCGATCAGGAACGGTGGTAAACGAAGCTGTTATTTAACTTATTAACTAGTACTAGGAATGCGACTGGATCTGGCTCGTGCCATTGGTTCGCTCTTTTTGATTTTTATCTCCTCAGAGTCTGCAGCCACCGCAGCGGTTTGCCGCCATTTGAAGGGACAGATCGAAGAAAATTTTGAACCTGACTCCAAGTCATCACTTGTCCAGCCGAGCTGTCCATTCAGCTAAGTAGATTAAAGTTTGTTAGCCTTTGGCCCCGCATGACATCGCCTCACAGTTATTGGCCCTAGAGATCATGGCATATTGACGCAGACTTTGTGCTTCTCATCGTGATGTCCCTGCGTGATGGCTGTACACATTGATTGTCGTGAGGGCTGGTGCAACCGAGCCCGCAGATGAAGTTACGACATACCGTAATTCCTGACATATTTTTTTCACACTGGCTCCACATCAAATGTAGTTGAGTTCCACGCCGACAAGGTCTTCAACATCACCTCGTAGGCATTGAGCCCATGTCGTCTCTGCAGCAGGTCGTTTCAAGCATTCAGTCGAATGACTACCTGAGCTGTATGTTTGTTTGTTGGCACTGTCATTCTTTGCCTATTTGACGACACTTCGGCTTGTAGTGGTGATCGTGACTGCTGTAGGATATGATTTCAGTAAGCAATACTAGTTTGGGTTTTAATAGTGTCATTCTCACCATCGTCAGTCCTTACACTCTCTGACGAGGTATGATTGTCATTTATTATGATGGAACGTCGATATCTCACCGGTCGAGAACTATTGCAGATTGAATATATCTGGGTCAGCACCAAGCTCCTACAGTTTGCATATGTCTGATATCAAGACAGAAAAAACGGTGGACGTGGGTTTCTACGTTATTCGTGCTTGTGTGTAGTCTGTCTGTTTCCACAAAGCGCTACTGACCGTTGACTGTCAGATTCGCTACATTGGTCTATACGACGTAGTGTATGTCTATTTTTGTTCAATTTATATCGATTCCTGATCAATTCGCAAGGATTAATGCCTTCGGTGCGTCAGAGATTCAGTTCTGAGCTTCCTGAGTTGACCCGCTGAACCTGGGGAAAGAGGGCAGCTCATTGTTTCCCGGTCCCGCAAATGTAATGTCTTCCGTCATTCAAGTCTATTGTGCGGATATTAACAACTTTGAACTGTTTCTCAGCTGTGTGTCATCGCTTATCCCGCAATTCTCAATGATATTTTCAGGCAGTTGACCGTAGTTAAATAGCTGTGAGCTCCCTTTCAGTGTCTCCAATGCACAACGATTCAATGACAATGCAAAGGCAACACACTTGAGATCATTGCAATGTGGACGAACCTGATTTTTATCGGTGCCGCGGACAGTGAGGCTGCATTTTACTTTTCTCAAGACAAAACTGATTTCTGGACACAGTGACGATGATCCTCCGTGTGTACGCAATATACAGCGCATCGAGGCCCATCCTTGGCATCCTCCTCGCCTTGTATGCTTTTGAAATCATCATGTATCTAATCTCGAACATCGATCTCAGCCTTCCAAATAAGCTCACACGTATGTGATGTCTCCCTCAAAGTACAGCATTTGACCTGATGTGTGTCGCTCCCTCCGTTCCGCAGAGGCTACTGTTGAAGTAGTGAACCTATCCTTTTGTGCCGTGACTTCTGCACCTGGTCCTCTCATTTATGCTAAGCTCCTGAATGGGGTTCAAATAGCTCTCGGTGGATTGATGTTTCTGCTAGTCGTTATCCGATTCACCCGGGAGATGGTACAGAAGGGTAAATCAACTCAGAGCTTTCGCCTCAGCCGCTACACATACCTTCTCTTCAAAGAAGGCATGATCTACTTCCTTGTGTACGTCCACATTCCATCCTTTCATGTCCTTTGCTCTGACTGCGAATCGTCATGAATAGCACAGTGGCATTTGCTCTCATCAACGTTCTAAGTGCCACAGGACAGTTATCGACGAACGGATGGCGAATATTCCCCATTGGGATCTTTAACTCCATCCCGCCCTACACGCTCAGCGTTCGATTTATCTTGAACTTGCGGAAGCTCTATGCGAGGGAAACCCGAGGTCAACTTGAGGGCGAGATCGACACAGCATTTGGTTTCACTTCGTTCTCTGGAAATGGCCCTGCTGCTATGAGCGCAATCATGTTTGGAGCCAACGATCAGAATGATGAGCAGGAGCAAATCGAGGAAATAGCGATGGAGGAGAGCGAGATTCGTGGTGGTGCGTGACGGAGCAGGTGGCGTATGTTGGTAGTGTGTCTGTTTCGATCTTTATAGTTGAAGTGAGGCCTCAGCAGACCGATACTATTTATGCACGATGAGAAGAACGGATGGTTACATTTTTGAGGTAGTTGTAGCCAAGCCCAAGATCCAAACACGGTCCAACAATGGCACTATGACATATGACTGCATACGCTAACAAAACTATATTCGACATGGCCACTGGTCTTCCCGTCCTCCTCCCGCCCAACGCCCTTCCACGACCATCGCATCCAACGCTCGAATGGTCCCCCAAACGCTATCTCACAGGTCCCCAACCACCCCCGGTCGACGATGCAAAACTCCTCGAACAAGAACTTGCCGCGGCGCGCCAGCTCGCAGACGGAAAGGCCGTCAAGAAAACCCGACCGCGCAGAACGGTCGATTTCAACGGCGGTATGGGCCGATGGACACTGGTACGCGCTCGTCCTCCATGTGACGTATCGCTCACCGCGCCCAGTTGCGCAAACACCGTCCGAACGCGACCTTCGTTCCGTGTATGCGACCCGCACCGCCATACATCGTTGACGTAGGGCTCGCCTTTGACCGCCGCGTATGTGCTAATCGAACGATCGCGTCGACCAGCTCCTCCCGCCCGTCGCATACCCGGGCAATGCCTCCACCTCGCTGTGCACCAAATTTATACACACCTCGACGAACAAGATTCGGTGTCCGGTCAATGTCGTCACGGTCCGTTCTGGCCCCCTTTACGCTTTATGTATTTCAAGTAATCGATTTGTGCAGTGGACGCCGGAGGGAAGGCGCATCCTGACCGGCTCGACGAGCGGCGAGTTCACGCTCTGGAACGGGCTGACGTTCAACTTTGAGACGATCTTGCAGGCACACGATTCCGCCATTCGCGCCTTTCAGTTTACACACTCGGGTGCCTACCTCGCCTCTGCCGACCAGAGCGGCGTCATCAAGTACTTTCAGCCGAACATGAACAACTTGACCGCGTGGCAGGGTCACCGGGAGGCGATCCGTGGGCTCAGTTTCAGTCCCGACGATGGCCGGTTTGCGACCGCGAGCGATGATGCGACTATTCGTATATGGGATTTCGAAGAGAGTAGAGAGGAACGCGTCTTGACGGGTACATACAATTCGGACAATGTTGGTACATGCCTTAATCCGTTTTCCAGGACATGGCTGGGACGTCAAGTGTGTCGAATGGCACCCCACAAAAGGGCTCCTTGTCTCTGGGAGCAAGGACAATCTCATCAAATTTTGGGACCCGCGTACGGGCACCGTACTCTCTACCCTGTACGTCGTTCCTGTCACTGCGCCGCAAATACTCACCACTCCCCAGCCACCAACACAAAAACACAATCCAAGCCCTTGCGTGGTCCCCCAACGGCAATCTCCTCGCGAGCGCATCACGCGACCAGACCGTTCGCGTCTTTGACATTCGCGCCATGAAAGAATTTCGTGTCCTCAAAGGCCACAAGAAAGAAGTCTGCTGTACGTCTTTCTTGCTCGCATTCCGCTGCTTGGCTGCACACGTCCGACAGCCGTCACCTGGCACCCCGTGCACCCGATCCTCGTCTCGGGCGGCTCCGAAGGCGCGATCCTCCACTGGGACATATCCGGCCCGGACCCGACCGCGCTCCAGCCAACGCTCGCCCCGCGCGCGACACTCTCGCAGGCGCATGACTCGAACGTCTGGGCACTCACGTTCCACCCGCTCGGACATATCCTCGTGAGCGCGTCCAACGACCACACGACGCGGTTCTGGTCGCGCGAGCGCCCGGGCGACGCGAGTTCTGTCTTTGCAGGCGGCGGAGAGAAGCCGCCCGAGGCGGTGGACGGGGGCGGCGAGGAGGAGGAAGAGGTGTTTGTACCTGGGTTTAGCTATGGGCAGCAGTGGTGGGGAAGGGATGAGGATGCGGGCGCGGGCCAGGGGGCGACGGCGGATGTGTTCGAGTATCGGGGGACGCCGTTCGCGGGAGACGACGCGATGAACGTGGACGATTTCATCCCCGGATTGGGTGCCGCCGAGCATATCAGCAATGCCGCGCCGACTCCGCCCGTCGCACCGAGACAGAGCGGTCCGCTGCCGGCTCAGGAAGACATGTGGTCTGGTGGGGGCAACGGCGGGCGGAACGACGATTGGGGACGAAGGAGTGCCGGTGGGTACCATGATCGACGTGGGGGATCTCGTCGGGGTCGCTATTAGTAATATTGTTGATTGTAACCCAACTTGCTTGTTTCATGTGTATCGTAGATCGATGCATGGGGGTGCCAAGTGTAGTACGACGACTCGAAAAACCCAATGTAAATCGACCCTCGGGCGGGAATTGGCATTTGTGTCATTTGATTTCGAAATGAAGTTGGTTTGATGCATGCTACTTTGTCTATCTGACTTCGACTAGGAAAGTCTCACGTAGCTTAATGATGTCGACAGACAAGAGTACAGAACCATCCTACAAAGCTCCACAACCCTCGTATACATCCGATCCTTTACTCTTCATCCAACGCATCGTCCTGGGTAAATAGCTGTGGAAATGTTGGATGATCTATACATCTCCGATTGAATAACCATGATCTCGTACCACCGGCGTGTCGGGTAGTCTAATATTTGCTGGATCGACAGCACTGTACGAAACACTTGTATCGGTGAGCTTGTATTGCCAGTATTGAAAGACAGCTTCGGCCGAGTCCCTCGAGATACCAACAAACACGAAACGCCAGGAGACAGTCTTCCTTTGCTGCGCCACAGGCAAGAACTGCTTCAATTTGTCCAAACTGCCTTGGGGAGATATGAGTTGGAAGTGGGTGGCAAATTGAATCACACAGATCTTCGATTCTGTGATGATAACGGAGTCGATGCCGGGGAGTTCTCCGCTGGGAGGAATCCAGTAGCAAGGGACGTTTGTGGGCATCGTCGCATCACGAACGATCGAAAACGAGCGATCCCGCATGGTGCCAAGTGTTTCATCTAGACTTGAATCCACGGCACTCCACAAGCGTTGAAGCTGTCTTCCGGGTGTCACCAGGGAGTGGAACCAGTCTGCGTAAATGCTCCTAGCACAGGACCGAGTGGCAGGGTGGTCAAACATGGTGAGAAAGAGATCAATTCTCGCTGGACGCTGCAACTGCTGGAGAGCCACCATGAGGGCATCACGAAGTGTCGGAGTGGGCACTTGAATGATATATCTGCTGCGATAGACATTACCAGAACGATCACTGAGTGGGAATACAAAGAAGATCGCTGACGCTGCGCCGACGTCCTGAATATCGAGAGTATGCAAACTTGCACTCCTCACAGAGAACCTGGCAGTTCTTCGGAGTTCCCAATCTTGCTGAAGTTCATCGTTTGCGTATTGCTGTAGTAGCGTCTGGGGAACCCCTCCCCACTTTGTGGCGAGGGTAGTCATGCGTTCGACATCTAGCTCCATGAGCGATCTAGGGCATCCCTATTAGACCTCATCTGGCAGAACGTCATCCATATCACCCACGAAAGATCTGCGATCTCGTCTTCAGACCATATATTCATGACGAACGCTCGACCGCTGCTGCGCTGAATGCACTGTTCCCAGTACTTGATACTTGGCAAAGTCGTCTGGATGACCATCGCAGAAACATCTCGAAAGATATCCAGGGGCGGGTTTGTGGCTGCACGTAGGTCGCTCAGGACCCATACGCCTTCTTGCATCAGTGGCGATGGATCATTGAGAGCGTAAAGCGAGCAGGTGTGTGTAAAGAATGCATAGAACGGGTCGTTGGCGCGAAGCTGGACTGCGACTGGTTTGTGCTCGCGCAGCCGCTCGATGAGCGCGTAGATGAGAAACGTTGTCTTGCCTATTGGCTCGAGGATCAATACCGATCGGTGATGTACAACAGACCGATCCTTTCTTACCGATGCCAGGCTGGCCGATGATGTACACTCCTTGCTCGTACGTGGGACCCGTCTGGAATGCCTGCAACGCCTCGCGATACTCGCTTCGTACAAGGATTTTGTTGCGTCGGCCAATGGCATTCCCAAAGAGGTATTGCAAGGCGATGGAGTGATCCTGCAAATGGAGGTACTCGACATCATGCAATGTGTCATCCCTGTGATGTTTACGCTGAAAAGTAGAGGGAATATGCCAAGCTGTGTTGGCAAATATCTCCAGCTTGTTCAAGATGGTCGTGGAGGGATTCTCTGACATCTGATCGATCGGGGATTTGGGAAGGTTATGTCACGGCGTGCCAGCTTGATTCTGCCGTGATGTCATGTGCATGGGTGACGGGATTAGTAGCAGACCAGCGAGGTACACTAGCGCATATGGTATCTGAACAAGCGCAAGAGTTGACTGAGGCGTGGATTGTTTTCGCACGCGGCGCATTGATTATCACACTCAATTGGAGTGGCGATCCGTGAAACTTAAGATCGAATGCTACGAGTATGCATTGATAGAAAGATATGAGTACGGTAGATACGGATGGGCGGATTATGACCGATTACGAATGGTAAGGTGTGATTCAGGCGAAAGGTAGCAGGACTTCCCGACCTGATACGAGGGCGAGGAAGCCGGACGAAGTAGACCCACCTGGGCTATGGAAACACAGTGAACATGAGATAGGGTGTTGAGGACGGGTGGGGTGGAAGGAGTGGCCAGAGCACTGAGCGCTGAACGATGGGCCAGTGACCTAGCCATGGCAAGGTGACAGAGGGAAACGCAAAGGCCACGTGCCTCACCGATCTAGAGAACGAGAACCAAAGGTAATAAGTATGACGGGCGAGGGCGGACAAAATATTTTTGCTTTTCAATCATTTGTTTTCGTTTTCGTTTTCG
>JBBPUI010000873.1:0-14311 GCA_038094615.1 Heimioporus aff. retisporus | reverse complement strand
GACCCTCCTATCACTCCACCACAAAGACCAGTTTCACATCCAAGAGCTCCCAGAAGAATTCCATATCCTCCTCCTGCACCCATAAGAAAATCTGGACAAATCCCAAAGTTTAGGGTCATACCAGACAATATTTATGGAGATTTACCTCCAACTGAGATTGAACAGCAGGGAGATGATTTTGACTTCCTAGAAATTGAACAAGGGGCTAAGGAGATGAGTGCACACTTTATGAAAGCACTAATGTTCCAGGCAGCACCAGTATTTGGTATACTGAGACAATACAAAGATATTTTCAAACTGTCTAGTAATAAACAAAAACAGTGGTTAAATGCATGTGATGAGGAGATGAAGTCAATGAAAGACAGACATGTATGGGATCTCACAGATTTACCTCCAGGTCAGAAACCCATTACAGGAAGATGGGTGTTTGTCAAGAAAAGTGACAGATGGACAAAGGCGTGTTATGTTGCTAAGGGATTTACTCAAATATTTGGTATCAACTTTGAGGAAACCTTCTCACCAGTTGCAAGATTTGAAACAGTCAGACTGTTACTCGCACTAGCTGCTTTGGAAGATTGGGAAATTGAAGCACTAGATGTGAAGACTGCCTTCCTCTTCAGAGATCTTGAGGAAGAGATTTATATGACACAACCAGAAGGTTCCGTACAGAAAGGAAAAGAGACTAAAGTTTGTTGATTGAAGAAGTCCATCTATGGTCTCAAGCAGGCTGCACTCCAATGGAATAAAGCCTTGCACAACTCAGTTCTGAAAATGGGATTCAAACAAACCTATTCTGATCTGGGAGTATATGTCTACTTCAACAAAAGTGACTTAGTCATCATGTTAATCTATGTTGATGATGCCTTATTCATGGACAATAACAAAACACTTCTACTTTAAAAGAAGAAGAACTTTATGGCTAGATGGGAAAGCCAGGATCTTGGATAAGCCCAAGAATATCTTGGAATGAGGATCACCAGGGATCAACTCAAGCAAACTCTGAAACTTGATCAAATTGCATATGCAGAGAAAGTAATATCTAGGTTTGATCTACAAAACTGTAGACCTGCATATGTTCTCCTTCCAGCTGGATACAATCCAGAATCTCTCCAGGATGAATCTAATGCTTCTATCTGAAGTTGCTATCAATCAATCATTGGATCATTGTTATACATCATGCTTGGAACAAGACCTGACCTTGCCTTCTCTGTTATTAAGATGTCACAGTTCTCAGCCAATCCAACTGAAGAACATCTCAAACATGCATTGTACATTGTGTGATATCTGGCTACTACCAAGGATTTATGCCTCATGTACAAAGGGAATTCTAAACAAGGATTTCTAGCATATAGTGACACAGACTGGGCAGGTGATATTGATACTAGATGGTCAACAACAGGATATTGTATATTTCTTGCTGATGGGATAGTCTTGTGGTTATCTAGGTGACAAAGAAAGATCACATTGTCATCAACAGAAGCTGAATATGTTGGTATGACTGAAGCTACCAAACAACTTAGCTGGATTAAATCGCTATTTAGCAAACTCAATTTTGAGTTACCTCCATTTCATTTATATGTGGATAATCAGGGTGCAATATTTCTAGCATCAAATCCAGTACAAGAAGGTTGTATCAAACACATTGCAATTCCCTACTATTTCATCAGAAAAAGTGTCCAAGAAAATCTTTTGAAGCTATTTTATATAGGAACAGGAGAACAGAAAGTGGACATTTTTACAAGGAATCTTACAAGAGATAGGTTCATCAAAATCAGAGACATGATTGCTCTGAAATCATACTCTTATATGTGATGATTCTTTCAAATGATGGGGAGTGTTGAAACAGTTGATTAGCACTTCCAACTGGAAGCCCCTATTCCAGAACTGGTGTTCCGAAAAAGGAAGTTCCGGTAGCCCCTATCTCTGGAAGTTCCAGAAGTGGAAGCACTGGAAGGACAATCCCAAACTGGAAGTACTTGACATCAAGAAATGTTCTAGGAATACTCTGGAAGTGAAGGATCACTTAGGAAGTAAAGGAACAATTTGGGAATGTCATCAGGATGTCATTGGAGGAGTTATTGCAAAATAACATGACTCCTTCAACCATGCATTGTGCAATTGACTGTGCATGATATCATGGTGACTGTGTACTACTGTGCACACTGTGCATAATATCAAATAAGAGCATTCTTCAAGCATCAGCTCCACTTGTACTTAGAATATAAATACTGTACATTTTGTAGTAGATACTATAGCACAATAAGACTTTATTTTTCTCTCTTAACTCTCACTCTTCAATCCAGAACTCTTCTGAGTTCCATTACTCTACCAAGTTTAAACTCTGCTTAAAAATAGTGAGTCTCACACTGTCTCCCTTTTATTCATTGTACTGTGCACTACAGAGAGAGTACATATAGTACATATACTAGCCATGTAACTATTCCCACTCTCTTTTCATACCACTGTGGTTGGTAGGACAGACTCCGCATCCACCCTGCTGCTCATCTGTGAGAAGCAAATGTGATGATGGTCTCTCTCCATCTCATGAACTACTGGTTGCACATAGTAACACAGTGGTCCTTGGAACTGGTATGGCAGGCCATGGACATGTGTCGTGAGATGCAACTCAACCCTGCCACATCTGCTGATGTGGTACACATTGAAAACCACTTGATCAGTCTCATCAACCAGGTCTTACAACTGTACAACCATACTGACTGTGTATCAGTCACCTTGGAAGAAGTGGAGGTTGGCACCCCCTGGAGTCGTTTGCATATAAACAAACTGTTATGCTTGGTCTGGGTAGGAACAAGTGTAGGCTCAAGAACTAAAGTGTAGGGTCAAGGGTCCAAGGTAAAGACAAGGGACTTGCCACTAAGGGTCAAGGGTTCTGCCTGCTAGGACATATAGCAGGTGGTTTGGAGGTGAGTCTGCCTACCGAGGAGGTAGCAGTGAGTTACAGTGAGAGGAGTGAAGGGAACAAGGTAAGACTGAGCAGGACTCAGCTGGAGTACAAGAGACGAAGTACCTAAGCTTATATACTGTGCAATAGAAAGTTGTAGAAGGTTATGGAACAACTATGATTAAGTGAAGAAAGTTCAAAAAGAAATGGAAGTAAAGATAACAGAGATAAGGATGTGTGACGAACACATTGTGGGTTCTAGAGCACTCTATCAAAGTAGAAGCATCAGGTTAGGCCAATGATGACAAGCACAAACAACAAGAAGAAAAGAATAGGGGCAAATCATAATACAAACAAGGAGAACTGCAATACAGCATACAGCAGCCAGAGGACAGTGAGCTGCTGATTCCTCAAGCACTGGAGTCAGTACAATTGAACATGGATGAGTTAAACACATCCACCAATCAAGTGAACAGATGGGACTGGTTGCTGTTGTATGGTGCAATACACCAAGGCACCCAATGTGCTGAATGTAACCAGTGGATATCCCACATATCTAAGGCCACAATTGATGGATTGGAAGGTCCGTCCTTTAATGCTGCACTAGTGTACCCCAGTGAATACAGCAGGCAGGAGTACCACCATGGATGGGATGAGAGCAAGTGCACTCAACTAAATGGCTATGGCCTGGACATTGACACTGTCCATGATGCCTTCTGCATCATGACTGATGGTATTGCTACCATCAAAGCAGTGTGAAACACTGCACTGGAAATGGCCAACTGTTTATTGGAGGTGTGCATACACAGGTTGGACTTGCACCTATGTGTGTCTGCGATGGTGGACTGTCTGGACTGAGAGGTCATGCTGCTGTGTGATACATGCCTCAAGGGAGTTGAGGTATATGAAGACAACATAGTGATCTGAACACCCCATAGCAATATTTACATGGGGCAGCATGGGCCACGCCTCATAACATACCAGAATGGGCCCCATTGCAGTGGACACCAACTCATGGCAATATTAATGCCATCTGGGACAACAGCACCTGGCCCATCAGACCATACCTTCAGGTACTCTTTGTGCTTGAAGGTGGGAGGCAGCACCTTTGATTCACGCTTGCATGCAATGGTTGAAATAACCGTTAACAGCTGCAAGGCACTGGCCATGCTAGACACTGGCAGCACCAGTAACTTTGTTAATCCCACATTCATGAAGGTAACATGAATGAGGGTAAAACCTCTGGCGGAACAGATGACCCTGCAGCTTGGTTGTGTCAGCAGCTGGTTGAAGATTACCCATGAGGCAAATACCTCAGTCAGCCTGGGTGGTTTATCCACCAACATATGGTTCAACATCGTGAACATTGATCAATACAATTATATACTGGGTATACCATTCCTCAGAGCTCATGGGGTGAAACTTGACTTCGCAAAGAACAAGCTCTTGTTCAGCAACACCACAATCGCACTGTTGAGTGAACATAACATCATGAAACCAACAATGGCACCAGGGGCTGTCACATGGTGGCCCCATGCTGGTGCCCCCCAATGACTTCCTAGCCCTGTGTGGGCGAATCATCATGTGAGGGCTTAAATGGGGAGGGGGACAGTGGAGGGAAGGACCCTCCCAGAATTGCTGAAGTCAGAACCACAAGAGCATGACTGGTGGGGATGAAATCAGTAAAATTGACTGAGGGGGACATCCCCTGCCTGAGAACCCAATGGTTCACGAAATATAAACAACAACTTGGAGGGGTGGTACCAACACTGGCTCCATTGTGGCAGGTAAATCACCAGATACTGCTCATTGACAAGAACAAACAGTACAGCTACCATTTGCCTCAATGTGTGGATGCACTGAAGCAACAATTATTGGATAAAATCTGATTATACACTGATGCTGGCTGGTGGGTCATGAAAAGTGTCCCACAAGAAGCACTGATGCTTTGCATCCTGAAAAAGAGGGGTAAGCTCCAAACAGTCATTGATTGTTGCAAGCGAAATGATAACATGGTGAAGAATGTCACCCTGTTCCCAGATCAGGACCAGATCTGCATGGATGTTGCCAGAGTGAGATACCACTCAAAGATCGACCTCTTGAATGCATACAAGCAGGTCAGGATTGAACCAGATGATGTCTGGAAGACAGCATTTGTGACAATCTATGGCACATTTGTGAGCCAGGTGATGCAGCAAGGTGACTGCAATGCCCCTGCAACATTCTAATGTCTGATGACGGTGATCTTCCATGATCAGATAGGACACTTTGTATACATCTACTTAGATGATATATTTGCATATAGTAATACAATGGAGGATCATGAACAACACCTCCAGGTCATATTTGACCTGTTGGAAACTGCAGGATTCTACCTTGAGGAGGAAAAATGCAAATTATATGCTGCAAGCTTGATTGCCTTGGGCACATCATCAACAATAAGGGCATACACACCGACAGAGACAAGATGTCTTGCATTCGTAACTGGAGGACTCCTAAGTCCCTCCATGAGGTCCAATAATTTGTTGGCCTTGTTGAATACCTAGCACAATTTATGCCAGATGTATTGGTGTATGCAACACCACTGACCGGAACCCAGCAAAATGGTCACCTGTTCCACTGGCATGAAGTGCACGACAAGTGCTTCCAAATGATTAAGGACCTGGTGTGTAAGTACCTAGTCCTGAGGCCTATCGACCCCAAGAAGGAAGAGCCAATATGGCTCATCTGTGATGCATCCCTCTACAAGATAGGTGCAGTCTATAGACAAGGACCCGATTGGTGGACATGTCACCCAGCAGGGTTCATGTCCAAGAAATTAACTGATGTCCAGCAGAACTATTGGACATTTGAGAGGGAAACTCTCGCAATAATCAAGGGACTCAAATGAGAGGACAAACTCCTCGGATTCAAGTTTACAATCATCACTGATCATGAGGCATTAGGATACCTCAATATGCAATGCAAGTTGTCGAGCTGGCAGGTGTGCTGGCTCGACTACATGTCACAATTCAACATGAAGATAATCTACATGAAGGGATCAGAGAACCGAGTGGCAGATTGCCTATCCCAGTACTATGATCGAGAGGAGGGTGATGATGCCTCCAAGGATGATGTTAGATGGGCATCCACTGATGCCTGACTTGATCCTGACAGAGATGATCTCCTGTAGGATTGTTGGATGGAGCTAAAAGCTCTCACAATAGTTAAGGGAATGGTGCCCTGACAGAGTAAGTGCCTCACTAAGAAGCAAGAAGCACAAACTCAGGAGGTATCAGAAATGGCCTCTGTGATGGAGAAGAGAATCAAGGACACCCCTCACACAAAAGTACAAGAGGACCCAACAGTTTTTGAATCTGCCAAAGTCCATGTGACACCTTTCATAGTATATGGAGAGCAGCCAGAATTTCTGGAAGCTACCCATAAGGGATATGTGGGGGAACAACCACTCTATGCAAAGATCTTGGCTCAACTGAGTCATTTCTGAAATTTCACAGAGGAAAATGGCCTCCTGTACATGACAAATTGTGGTGGCAAAAGAGTGATGTGCCTATCACATGGGAGATATAAGGGCAATAGTGTAATTGCCATGGTTATTGACCAAGCACACAAGGTGCTGGGACACTTCAGTGCACAATAGACTGCAGACTACATCCACCACTGGTACTGGTGGCCAAGGATTGGCCATGAAGTAGAGCAGTTCTGTTGAACATGTCCAACATGCCAAACTATGAAGGTGGACAACCACCACCTGATGGCACTATTGCAAAGTCTGCCGATGCTGAGGTGCCCATGGGGCTCTATTGCCATGGATTTTATGTGGCCATTCCCACTGAGCCAAGGGTATGACTACCTTTGGGTTGTATTATGTCAAATGACATCAATGGTACACCTGGTACTGATTAACATGACGATGCATGCGTCTGAACTAGCATGCAGATATCTACAAGAAATTGTCCAATTACATGGACTCCCCAAGATGATAGTCTCTGATTGCGATGCGAAGTTCACTTCAGCATTCTGGTGTGAATTACATCACATGATGGGAGCAAAGTTGCTCATGTCAATGGCATTTCATCTGCAGACCAATGGTGTCTCAGAATGGGCTATCAGGAACATTGTTCAAATGCTCTGCACAATGGTACAGCCCAATCAAATGAACTGGGCAGAGAAACTGCCAATGATTGAATTTGCGATCAACTTGAGCATTAGCAGCTCAATGGGGTTTGCACTGTTTGAATTGAATTGTGGGTATATGCCCAAGATCATGAAGCAGATAGAAGGAGGGCAACCCTCCACAGCACTGGGAGTACACACGTTCGTACTAAGAGCTATCAAGAACCTGGAGATGGCCCATGATGCCATCATTGAGAGTCATGTGGTACAGACATACCACACAAATAAGAAATGACAGGAAGGGTATACCTTTGGAGTGGGGGACATGGTATATTTGTCCATGCAGAATCTAACATTACCAAAGGGATGTGTTCACAAGCTCATATCCAAGTATATTGGACCTATGAAGGTCCTGAAGGCGGACAATGCCAACAGTGTGTGTACATTGGAACTGCTGGATACAATATCCAAAAGACACATCCATCTGACATTTCATGCCAGACTTCTGTGCCAATACAAGGCAAATGATGATCTCCTCTTCCCCAGGCATGATGCGCATGCATTCTACAATGTTGGGAACACTGACAATGAAGAATGGTTGGTAGACAAGATAATCGCCCATTGATGGGAAGGGAAGTGATTAAGCTTCTTAGTTAAATGGAACCTAGGTGATTCCACATGGGAGCCTAGCTCCAATTGTGAGAAACTCATGGCCCTAAACAGGTACCTCAAGCTCCAAGGTGCATCATTGATGCATCAATTGCCCTGAAAGGCAGTAGAGTCATGAAACTCTGCTGCCACATGAAAGCATTGAACAAATGCCAACATATAACAACAATAACAAATAAAGTTATCAAAAAAAAAAAAGTATGAGATTAGCTATTCCCTAATTTAATTTACAAAAACAAGCTTTGACACCACATGCACTTAGTGCCTGGACCATCAATCACTTCCCTTATTTGTTCACTTCTGTCTAAATTTGGACTCCACTTATTTCATCTACATAATGTCCACCTTTTCTTCTCTCTCTCTCTCTCTTGTACTCTCATCACCATACTAAAATGCCTCAATCACCATCAACCTCACCATCTCCTTCAATATCTGAGCCCTCAGGCTCTAATGACTGGGGTCAAAAGACCTTGTGTCCCAAGCAGTTGTGCAATGCATCTTGCAATGTATCACACTCCACATCATCTGATCACAACAAAAGTTGCAGATGTGTGTCAGCCCATGACAAATGGTGCCAATATGAATCTCCCAATGCCTCACACTCAAAACATACCCAACACAAGGGTGAATTTGGCTGGGAAGTGCACAGGATGATCCCATTCCTGATACACAAGACCTCATAGTCCTGTCAATTGTGCTTCAAGTATGGTTCACACCTCAGAATGGCAATGTTCCAAAACCCAAAGGAGATGAAAGCCTCTTTGCTAAACTCTTGGACACACTGTCCTGCCACTTGTCACACCATACATATGATGAGTGCATGGACTGCATTGAGTACCTGCAGGATGAGCGAAACCACCTGCAATCATGCCTCGATGAAGCCAAGGAGGAGCTCATTGCCCTCTGTAAACAATTGGTGCAAGGTACCACAATCAACACAGCTTCCATGACCACGAGGTCATCCATGTCTCTTGAGAAGGGGAGGGAGTAGGTAGAACCCACTTCTCTCCTCCCTTCAAACACGCCATCTTGTCAACCTCCCATGACACCACCCACCATCCCACAGAATCTACCTGCTACTGCCACCACTTTGCAGGGTCCACCTGCACTCTCTGAGAAAGCCCAGGGGAAACAATGGGCTAAATCCCCAATGCCATGAGAATTCGTTCTCCCATACAAGGACATACCAATGGGTGAAATCCTGGAGGACAACAAGGACCTCAAAAGGGCCAATGAGCTCAACTTAATCGAAGGGGCAATGTTCCCCAAACCAAATCAAGTGATCCTGCCAATTGGAATACTCATCCTTGGTGAGGGAATTGACACTCAGGGGATACAAACCCTGTCCATCTGCACTGAAGGCAACCTGTACACCTTCCAAGACGTCATGTGCCAGAAGGTGCTCAAGAATATCCACATGGGAATACCACCCCCCCTCAGGCAAAGGAGAATACTGGCAATGTGTGTCAAAATGATGGATGGGGTTATGGGTCCCATTACACTTTACAATACAGTGAATGAGTTGCATGACCTCTTCTGAGTTACCTACAACAAGCCACAGGAGAGGGCCCTGGTGCTCAAAAAGGTTCTTAACCTGATGACCTACCTGAATCTATGGAGGTGTCAGAAGAACCTCCCCACCAATGAGGTGATTTGTGCAGCCATGAGGACATGGAGGCCACCAGCGTGGTGCACCACAAAAAACAAGAAATGAAAGATCATGTTGCACGAGAAATATCTCTGTGACAAGGAGGAGAGTCTCCAAGCTACACAAGAGCCAGAGCAAGGCTCATCCAATGCAAGGGAGCCTGTGCAGTCTGGGGATGATGAACCCTCAAATTACTCACTTGTGTAACTGACCATCTGGTTGGGGCTGAACCACCCACATGTGACCTTCAACCAGGCCCTTCCACTTGTGAACCTTCAGGTTCAAACAATGTTGCACCGATACTACTCCATCGTGTCACTGGTCACCCAAGCAGGACCACCACATCCTCATCCTCATCAGCTGGAGCTTCACTCCACCCTATCCGCCTTGAGGGAAAGAAACCCTACATGCCCAAGGAAGTGCCCTTATTGAGCACCCCTACACACAAGTGGGTCAACTTCATTGACTGAATCCAAAACTCCAACCCAATTAATTCAGTAAGGAGATTATTCCCTGGTGCAGTTGGCTTGCTGTCAGTGCCTGACAACTCTGATTCAGATTTTGAATGCCCTCTTGCATGTCATGTATGGGGCTTCCTCATCATGGAGTGGTTGGCTCCTGTCACTTTGTATGCCTATAGCTGGAACACATGGGTCCAGGGGCTTGTGCATCTATTACTTGTACCTGGATGGTACCACAACTTTGTCAGGTGGGCGGATATCATGCCCATTGCAGGACAAAGGGCCAGGTGGGCTGGCAAGTTCACCAAGAACATTGGACCTGCCGAAATCGTGGTGTATCTTACAGCAAATGGTGTCAGTTACCACAAGGCTAATGATGCCATCTCCTGGGCATGAGCAATCACCTGTGAAGTGCTTGAGCATGTTAAGAATGGGGGAACCCTTGCCAACCCTGGGATCTGGGCTGCATTTGTGCCCATTTAGACTAACCTAGCACTCCCAATGGATGACAAGGCATCCTCTAGATTGCTCAAATGGTATGAACAACAGGTGATTGTCCTTGGGGTCATGATGGAGGAGGTCCCTCCGGCTCAACTGCACAATGCCATCAGCATCGAGTATGACAGGTGGTCCACATTCTCACAAGCAGCCACTCACTATGACTTGCCGGTGGTCATGCAATCAGAAATTGTTGAGGAGGGTGAGGTTAGCATGGATGAAGACCTGTCTCATATGTAAAGCGTGTGTGCCATTCCAGGTGGGCATAACCCCATCATGTCTCATGGCAAGAGGGATTGAACTCCCCTCACAAATATTCAGTCATGTCTTCATGGACTACATTTCATTTCACTATTACATGTATGCTAATCAATTTCCTTTCCTTATACATATATACCATTCCTCTCTTGAATTCATTGTGCTTATCTTGATCTGAGCCCATTATCAGCTCATAAAGGGGGAGGGTGTAAGGGCCTAATGCCCATATAAGTACAACAGGCTAACAGCCCTTAGATTAGTATCATAGGGGCTTAAGGCCCAATTAGGGTAATGGTGCATTGCACCGCATGGTCATGACTGTCATCAGAGGACAGACTGCACGATTTGCAACACCATGGCACATGTGATATGTGAATCACATGTGCCTGTAGAATACATGTAAGGCAGGCTGTCATGAGGACAGCCTGCATAATACTTTTTGTACTTTTTGTATTGCAGTGAATTGAATACCAATTTACGTTATTGCATGATCTAAGTACTAACAGTATTAACAACATTAAACAAACTTGTACATCCAGCAAAACATGGATAAGATATGCCAAGTCAAGTGGAAAAAATTTGTCAAGACCCTAAAAAAACAATTTATTCCTTCAGGTCCCTGCCAGAAAGCTAAGCAAAAGTTGCTCCATATGAGGCAAAGTGACAAAGAGACACTCCACAACTTCTTCATAAAGATAAAAGAGTACATGCTTGAAGCTGACTAACAGTTCTGATCAAGATCAAACAGCAAAAGCATCCAAAGGAATATATGCATGAGTAGCACCACAATCAGGATTAGTTGTCAAACAAGGAGTTGATGTATTAACAGGTGTTATTGATACAGATTATCAAGGAGAAGTTCAAGTCATACTGCTTAATACAAGTGATGAGGACATCAAGATCAAGGAAGGGGATAGAGTCACTGAACTCATCCTTGAATAGATCACAATACCACTTGTAAGAGAAGTTGAAACCTTGGATGACACAAAACAAGGTGACAAAGGATTTGGATCAACAAACATTCATATACTACAATAACCAAAAACAAATAAGGTATTGGTAGAAGCAGCTAGGCACTCATTAACCAGCAAAAAATCCAATAACAGATTATGAATGAGCACAATAGACCCATGGTCCAGTTAATGGATTAAACAAGTAACAGACAATATGAATGACAGTCAAGCCTCACACCACATCAGATCCTTCATACATGACATGCAACTAGAAAAAATCATGCCTGAAAGACATGTCCAATCTTGAAGCACAATTTGTGCTAAGTGAACTTCAAAACAAACTCAAGTACATCAAGCAAAAAGAAGTAATGATTCTCTGGGAGTAGACACTTGGGCTACCACAACAGCAGGTGAATGATTCATGGTGAAGGTGTTGATTGATTCTGAATGTACTGGGTTCACTATAGATGAAAAGTTCATAAAGGAAAAAGGATTAGCCACATATGAGTTATCCATGGCAATTCCTGTGTACAATGCAGATGGAACCATTGGCCATCACAGCAAAATTACAAACTTTATCACCATCAAACTTAATATTGATGGACATAAGAAAAGTCTAGTACTCACAATCATGTCTCTAACCATGCACCAGATGTTATGCTTGGTCCAGATAGAAATAAGCATAGGGTCAAAGAACTAAAGCATAGGGCCAAGGGTTCAAGATGAAGATAGAGGGCTTGCCACACTAAGTTCAAGGGTTCTGCCTGTTAGGACATGTAATAGGTGGGTTGAAGGTAAGTCTGCCTACCAAAGGGGTAGCAGTGAGTTATGATGGGGGGAACAAAGAAGAAATGAGGTGGATTGAGCAGGACTAAGCTGGAGTACAAGAGACAAAGTACTTAGGCTTATATACTGTGCAATGGAAGGTCATAGAATATTACAGAACAATTATGACTAAGCAAAGAATGTTTGAAGAGAACAAGAAACAGAGATAACAAAGATAACAGTGTGTGATGAACACATTGTATGTTCTAGAGCACTCTATTGAAGTGGATGCATCAGGTAAGGCCAATGTTAGTAAACAGGATGACAAGAGAAAAAGAATAGGGGCAATTCATAACACCAGATCTTTTTGGGAATGGACTGGCTGAAAAAGCACAATCCAAATATAAATTGAAAAACAAAAAAAGTCAAGTTTCAATGCTGTGACATGGACCACATGCTAGGTTTAATATCCAAGGACAATAATGATGAGGAAGATGAGCATATCTTTCAACTTGACATTGAAGGATGGATGTGAACTCTGTCCATAGACTTAGCAATAGAAGCATATAAAAGAAAAGCAGAGATAAATCCTTCAAAGCAGTAGTACCAAAAGCCTATCACCAATATGCAGATGTATTTGCAAAGGAAAACTTTGATAAACTCCCACCAAGATGATCTTAGGACTATATGATCAAACTCCTACCAGGAGATCATGTAATTGATTGCAAAACATACATACAACCTCATGATGGATGAACTGAAGGAATTTGATGCCTTTCTTGAAGAAAATCTTTCATCTGGACAAATTCAACCATCAAAATCCTCTTTTGTATCTCCCTTCTTCATAAAGAAGAAAGATGGCTGATTGAGACCAGTACAAGATTATCAGAGATTGAATGTGATCCCCATAAAGAGTTACTATCCATTACTGCTGATTTCTGAACTGATCAACAAACTCAAATTGGCAAAATACTACACCAAACTAGATGTATGCTGGGGATACAATAATATCTGAATGCAGGATGGAGATAAATGAAAGGTTGTGTTTCAAACAAATCAAGGGTTATTCAAACCTCTCATTATATTCTCTAGGTTGACAAATTCACCTACAATCTTCCAAACAATAATAAAGCATCTATTTTGAGATCTTATAAATCAAGGAAAGGTGGTCATCTATATGGACAATATCATGATATTCATGGAAACTCTAGAAGAACATCACAAAATAGTCAATGAAGTACCTCAGATTGTTATGATTGGCCCCTATGCTTTTCTTCTTACTACTGCTTACCATCGTTGGCCTTACCCGATGCTTCTACTTCGATAGAGTGCTCTAGAATATACAACGTATTCATTGCAAACCTTTATCTTATTATCTTTACTTCTTTCTTCCTTTCGAATATTCTTCGCTTAGTCATAGTTGTTCCATGACCTTCTATGACCTTCCATTGCGCAGTATATAAGCTCTAGTGCTTCATTTCTTGTACCCTAGCTTAGTTCTGCTCAATCTTACCTCGTTCCCACTTCATCCCCTCATCATAACTCACTGCTACCTCTTCGGTAGGCAGACTTATCCTCGAACCACCTGCTATATGTCCTAGCAGGCAGAACCCTTGACCCTAGTGGCAAGTCCCTTGACATTTACCTCGAACCCTTGACTCTGTGTTCTGTGTTCTAGTTCTTTGAGCCTACACTCGTTCCTACCCGGACCAAGCGTAACAAAAGAACTAAGCTCTACATTCTAGGACTATCATTGTTATAGATCCTTCACCATTCCTCCCAGGACCTCCTCCCACAGAGAACGAGCACTGCATGGTACGCACAGGCTCACCACAGTAGAACTCCCCTCCGAAACTTCGTCCTCTTCATCCTCACCCTCTGAACAATCCCACCTAGACCCCGATACCACCCTTCCCACTGCTGCAGAGCAACAGGAAGACATTGACCTTGCCCACCAACTTTCCTTGGTGCTTCACATCCCAAGAAATCCCACACCACCCCCCCCCCCCCCCACCCCCCCTCCCCCCCCTCCTTTCCCCTT
>JBBPUI010000872.1:0-14318 GCA_038094615.1 Heimioporus aff. retisporus | reverse complement strand
ATGGCCGGATCCTCGCTCACCAGCTCTTTCATGCGGTCAGTGGAGTTGCCCATCGAGGCCGTGTCGGCCAGGAGGCGCTGGAGGAGGCTGACCGACAACTTATTAGCCAGAGCATGGTGCAACGAGTGCTCAATCTTGAGCGGGATGTGGTCGATGACACGCTATACAACCCGTGTTTAGCCTCTCGCCACGTTGTCTTGCGTATGTATCCTACCTTGCATGCGATGGTAAAGTATGCGCGAACATCCGCCATGACGACCAATTCGTCGTCAAAACGTTGATCTGGAGGAGATAGGCGAGTCAAATCATCTTCGGATAGGCCCACATAGCCTGCTTGAGCTAGGTAGCGCAAGGCTTGATCGACTGGCGAAACTGGTTCTGCAGCTTGGTAAGCATATCCTCCGAACGAAGGTTGAGGGGCAGAGTAATTTTGATGGGAATATCCTATCTCGTACTCGGTGTGGTTTCGACGAGCATTGCGATACTTTGCAAGCCACTTTTCACGAAGGTTCCGATAGTCATTCAGGTTCTGAGTATAGTTTGGAGAGTTCTCTAGCTCCAGCGTTTCATTTATCGCCACCAGCGCCATGCTCTTGTGTTCTTCGACGTCGGGTCCAATAAGTTCTCTAGAGCAGAAATCAAAGTTTACGTCCGACTTTTGCACGCGGAAATGTCGACGTACGAGATCAAGTGTTGAAGGATCCTGAATTGACCAAAGTGAGTCTTGACGAGGTTCTGTGTGACATCATCAAGTACGTTGTTGATGGACGTCAAACATTTCTCTGCCGGTCGAGACCACAGTTCCGTGGATTGCCGGATGAGACGCGTCTTGGCCTCGTATGGAATATTGTTTGGAAGTTCCCAGCCCGTTGAGCTATGTTGTCGTTTAAGAGTCAAATCAGTAATTGGATGAAATGGGCGGACTCTGCAATAGTCTTGCGAACATCATATACCCCCATAATCGGTATGGTATACATAGGGTCCGCAGGTGAAACGATTTCCCTGAGGACTTCGGATGCCCCATTGTTTGTACATATGGCGGCTTCTTCTTCAGGCTCAAGAGCAGTAATGCGCTTGTACCGTCCGGGGTCGTCAAATGGACGGAAGTCTGGAGAGGTACCTCGAATGTCTTGAGCGAAAGTCTCGTAAAGCTTGCGATTTCGCTGAGCAAGGCTCTTATCCGAACTGGTGCCCGAGACGACGCTCTTCAAATCAGCGCAAAACGCATTGACTCTCGCAAGGACCTCAATTTGCGGATCAAGTTCCAACAGCTTTGGTAGCGTGTCGAGCTCCTTCAAGCAATCGCCAAGCAAACGTTCGATGTCCTGCTTGAGCTGCGGTAGGCTATAGGATGATATGCTGAGCCCACAGTGAAGCACGTGTACACCATCGCGTGACGTACACTCTGTTGATATGATTGACGAGCAAGGTGCTGATATCGCGTACAAAAGCTGGAATTCCAAAGCGCCCGCGGTCAGCAACATCTTTCCATGGCGACGTATTGTCGAAGTATTCTGCTGCGATACGTTGGAGTTCCGTTTTCGAAAGCTTTTGTGCCCGTTGAGCATCGTCCGGGAGACGGACACAGTAATACCCAAGTTTCAACTTGTGTGCATTCCCTTCGATAACATCGAGCCAGTTCTTTTTAGCACCGACTTCTCCTTCCCCGAGCTTGTCGGGTTTCGTAAGAATTCCTATAGAAAGCGCTCGAGGAAGGTGGCTCCTGGTCAAGGAACTTGGACGAACCTATAGTGCGCTCTCCCAAGGGGTCCACATCTTTTGCCAATGTCACGGATTTCTGGTTCTGAATGTCGTCTGCACGAAGTTGTTATTAGCAAGAAGCTAGCACAATAGAGGGCTCATGTGTTACCGCTCATTGGGATGGTGGTCAAGATAATCGTGTTCGGTCGACTGATGTAGGACTCGGTGAGCTGCTGCACCAATTCAATCACTTCCTTTTCCTCATTTTGTATCAAGCCTACGAGACAGTCAACATAAGGAGTACGTGTAGATAGAACACCAACCAGGTAAATCTACGAAGGATAAATCTGTGGCACTCGGATCCTCGATGAAGATTGAGACAACATTGCGTGAAAATTTGAGCTGGTTGGTTGGAGTGAGGCTCTTCAAATCTTGTATGCTCTTTTTGTGAAAAGCTTCCGGAGGTAGGCCTGGGTTGAGGATAGCCCCCTGGGCGCGACGGAGCCATATTTCCACGTCGTCCTTGTTAGTAATAATTGGCCCAAACGCTATTTCTCTAGACTGAGCCGCAGAATTTCCGGATGGCTCATAGTCAAAGCGAAGTTTAATCGTACACGACCACGTTGTTCCGGTGGAGGACATCGTACATTCCATCGGACACCTATGTCGGAGGTGAGAAGGGACAACAAGAATGATGATACATGGACACACCGAGTGCAAGTCCCGCTGTCTCGGGGAACATTGATCTAGTGTATGCTGATCAGCATCCATGGCTTGACAAATATTCGACGAGCCATACCCCACTAACTGCTTCGACAAGAGAGCTTTTTCCGGCTGATGAAATGACAATGAGTCGAGAGTGAAACTGGAAACTAGACATGGATACATACCTGATTGACCACCAATAACGACAATTTGAGGAAGGCTGATCAAGGTCTGCGCACTATGGAAAGTATATTAGTTGCATGGGAGTGACACTGCAAATCCAACTTGCCCCATCGACCTTAGGTCATTGATGAGTTGCATCAGCTCCTTTCGTCTACGGGCATATTCAGACGACGACAGGTCGAGGTCATCCCAGTTGTCATCTGGAGAGGATTGTCTCCCTGATGCTAGGGAGGCGGAGGAGTTGGCGGGTTGACGCCTCCAACGTGATGAACGGCCGCCCAAACCGAAATTCATAGTAGATGCAGGACGAAAGGGATAAGAAAGAGTGATGAGAGAGGAAGGGCGCAGTGCATGCAGGATTTATATATGTGCTCTTGCTGTAGCATCGAATACAACCACTAGGCTCGCCACGACCGCAGCGTGAACACGAGGGATGAAACACACTGGGTTAACGTGTGCATCCTGCGACAACCCTATGAATCCAATCTTGGACTTATCGATGCCTCCAGATATGCCTGGATCTCGAACCGACACCCATTTGTGGCTTGAAAGGGACTGAGAGTACTTTTTTGTCAGCGCTGATCCTCAACACAATGAAAAGGCGAGGTATTAGAACTAAGTTTACCCGAAGAGCCGAAGAGCCGAAGGAACATGTTCGACTTCGATGCCGTTTTTGTACCGCATCGTGATTGCATCACATCCACTGGCAGTGAACCTGCGTGATTCATGCATGGTTGCGTTGATAAAATATCCTGTCATTGACAACTTCCTGGTCAGGAGTTCATCAACAACTGATGGCCACAGTGGCCTAGGAGTGGCCTGCCGCATTATTGTCGAGCCTAGTCTGGGTAGGACCTTGGTGGTGACTCCTGCGAGTGCCAAATTTTAATCCCTTCACGATGGACACGCCTAGGACCTCGCTTTGGATAGCGTACATGCGTACCGGATAGCAACCAGTCCCTGCCTGTGCATAGTCTTCGATCGATGCCGCCCGTCTTGCGCACGACCTCCGTCAGAAGGAATGGATAAGACCATGATGGACATAGTGACACTCTGGTCATGCTATTCAGACCGAGACCGGAATATTTCCATTTGGTCCGGAATTTCACGCGGTTAGATCTCGCATCATCTCATCCACGATCATGACCGAGTCTGTCACCGTCGACAACATCTTCGTCGGCGGCATCTCCGTCGAGATCCACAGTCACCGTGATGGCGCCGACTCCAACTTGCCCGTGTACGCCTTGTTCATGCTCCATGGCCGCACGCTATCCACCGCAAGCGTGGCGCCCATTGCGAAAGCGATCCTCGAACACAGTTACAGGCCCGAGGTCAAGAGGAAAAACGACTTGATCATCATCGCGTTTGTGAGCACCGTATCGCAGCCCCGCCATGGGCCGGATCATGGATTTAGGTGTGCAGGACCATCGCAACCACGGAAAACGTCTCTTGGACACCATCCGCAACCAAGGATGGAGCGCGGACCCGGCTAAAGACAACCCTCATCACGCGTTAGTGTAGCAACCATCTCTAGACGTTCTTACTGACGAGCGTGATGGGTGCAATTCAGTATCGACATGTACACCATACAGAGCAAGTTCCCTTCCATCCAAATTCCACGTACTAAATGCTGACTTGGAACCCAGCTGGCACCGTGCATGACCTCACATTTTTGATCGATCATATCCCTGCATATCTATACCCGCAAGTTGAGAGGAACATCGCTGAATGGGGTGTAGCAGGCATCAGCCTCGGAGGACACTCGGCCTGGATTGCACTCACCCGCGGTAGGTAGCCCGGAACGCAACCCTGGCGGTCAATCCTGCTATCTTGCGCTAATGTATCGATCCCTCACCAGAGCCCCGGATCCAGCTTGCTATACCAATCATCGGATGCCCCGATTTTACCAAACTCATGTCCCTGCGCGCGAAATCGTCCGGGATTTCGTTTGAAGCACCATACTACCCAAACCAACTAAAAGCCTATGTGGATGCGTACGATCCTGCTAGTTTTTCGTACTGGGAAAACGACGTTACGAACCCTTTCTTGGGCAAGAGGATACTCGTGTTGTCAGGCGCCAGGGACAAATTGGTGCCTTGGTCTACAAGCCAGGAGTTTGTGGAGAGATTAGAGGTCGGCGATGGTGTGAAGAAAGTAGTGCTGGAGGAAAATGCTGGGCATGAATGCACCCCCATCATGATTCAAGAAGCGGCGCTCTTCGTGTCAGAATGGCTGATAAGGTGATTGGTGGGGCTCACTATGAGCGGTATATATACAAATGCGGCTCTATAGTGTCTAGCAAAAACACGTAAGAAGTTTTGTTTTGCAGCGATTACCCATATCTTTGGACAAGACCATCATATACAACAAAGACAATCCCGCTGCAAGGAATGGCTTTGGCTACTGTCATGCCACAGCCCGCATATAGGCCTCTCCAACCTTGCGCCTTGTACATTGACCTTGCCGTTGCCCAAAATCCATCTATTTTGTTCGTCAGATGCTTTGAGTGGGTAAACTTATCTGGTGGACGGAGTTCGTCCATGGTCTGTATTGCAGACTTGATGGTATCCGCGGGATAAACGGAGAGCACGTGCACTCCACCAGCTAATGCGCCGGAGAGGGCGGATTCCCAAGGGAGAAGCTCGGTGGGTGGATCACGGGGCGTAAGTTTCCCGAGCGAGTTTGGATTTGAGGTGCGCCTAGCGAGGAGGAGTGACGCAAGGAATTCCTTTGAGGCAAACCATGCAGCTGTTCCTCCGGTCTCACGAACCATGGTGCCAAAATGGCCCACCCAGAGGCCTTTCACACCAGAAGTGCGTATGATGTTTGTGATAATTGCCATCGGACCTGGTAATTTCCGTGTGATAAGTGAGCGTCTCTGAGGCGCGAAAGCACTGGGGGTCATAATAGTTGCGGGAATAAAGGAAGGGGGTATCGTTTTGAAGTCGGGTATCTTCGGGGGAACCGCCAGCATCTGGACCTGCATTTTGCACTTGACGAGTTCTATTGGGGTGCTGGAGCACAAATACGTCATCACATGATGGAACGATCGATGAGTCACATACTTACAGGATGAAGCTGGTGAGAAAGCCGGCGCCAGCGGCAGCTATGCCAAGTTCGGGAAGGTTAAGTTGGCGAGAAGGTGCACCCGAGATAGACCAGTAGATAAGGTGTTGGAGCTGGCTGTAGGCCAAGAAGACCGCGGCAGTTTCTGCCATTGCCCCAAAAATGGGAACTGGGAGTCCCTGGTTCGGTACGAGGTTTGATATGAGGTGCGTGGTAGCGCAGGAGGGACTTACGCGATAGAGTCCCCGAATGCCTTCCTGTCGCCATGTCTGGACGAGACAGTCGAGAGGGCCACTGAAGCGCGCAGTGTTATCTAGGACCTGCGACTGCAGTCGGACCTTTGCCAAGTCGAACGGATACTCGAAGACTTCCGCGACCATGCCAGCGATCTGAGCGTGCGGCACAGTCATGTGAACATGAGCCAAATTGGTCCCGTGTCTGGAAGAAAAAAAAAATAACGCTTACGCTCCCAAACGCGATGTCTTTTGCAGCACGGACGGACAAGGAACTGCTGGTATCATGATCTGGTCGCAGAGGTTTCGCGGTGCTGCCATGGCGGGTATCGGTGTCCACTGGCATAGGGACAGAAAGCGGACGACCACCACGTGATACCGTGGAAAAACGGATTTTGGGGTGGTTTTCAATCAGTGACGTCATGGCACCGATAATTCCAAAAAGGACAAAATTCATAAATTTTCTGAAAAAGAAATCCGAATATAAAATACAGCTGTTCGGGTCACGAAGGCGTTATCCCTCCTTTCCTCTCGATTTCCCCCTCCCGCTGCCTGCCAACATGCCCCAAGGTACTATGCGAGCTCTGTGGTACACCGAGGTCACCATTTCTTGATCTTTGATTGGCGTCGTTTCTCATTGCGGTCGTTATCTAGCCACGACACTTTGAGGTCAGGCAGGTACCTATACCCCAGGTCGGCGATGATGACGTTCTCCTTAAAGGTGACTTTCTTCTTTTGTGTTTGTAGAGACGGTGCGCTAACCGTGCCGTGCAGTGACGTGCTGTGGTCAGTCTGCAGTCCGCTGAATCTGATGCAAGGCGATAAGGTCGTTTTCTCGGTTCCTAGGCGTATGTGGCACAGATGCACACATTCACGACGGCGAGTTTATCTCCAGGTTCCCGGTAAGGATTTCCGGATCAATGACGTCTGTTGATCTCTCATCCTTATCTTGCACTGTGACAGTTGATACCCGGCCATGAGGCTATCGGAACAGTCGTGGAAATGGGGAAAAATGTAAAGGGCTTTGAGGTCGGGGACAGATGCGTTGCGGATGTAGGCATTACTGTGAGTTTTGCATCTGAATCTGAAAATGCTGTCTCTGCTTGTCTGACCAGAGGATGTAGTGTGAACATTGCTTCTATTGTCGACGTGGGCAATCTCTTTTGTGCGAGGACTTCAATGCTCGTGGTGTCACGCTGGATGGTGGATTTGCCGAATACATTGTATAGTAAGTCTATTTCTTATCGCATGTTGATCATGGTGTAACGGCGATGGGTTCAGCCAACAAAAGAAGCTGTACAAGATAAAGAACCTCACTGATGAAGAAGCTACCCTCTTGGAGCCTGCTGCCTGTGCCATCCATGGCCTTGATAAGCTCAACCCGCCGGTCGGCGTCGAGGTCCTCCTCCTCGGTGCTGGACCCACGGGTCTTATTTTGGCACAGCTCCTGAAGCTCAATGGCGCATCCAGAGTCGTCATTGCGGCAAACAAGGGTATCAAGATGGACATCGCCAAGAAGCTCGACGCTGCTGACGAGTACATTGAACTCGACCGTCAGAACCCCGATGCGCAGTGGGCAAAACTCAAAACTGACAATCCGTACGGATTCGACATCGTTGTCGAAGCCACAGGAGTGGAGAAACTTGCGAACGAGTCCATCAACTATGTACGCAGAGGAGGAACTTTGATGATATACGGCGTCTATGAGAACAAAGCACTTGTTCACTGGCCACCATCGAAGATTTTTGGTGATGAAATCAATGCAAGTTAAAATTAACCAACGCTAGCTTGTTTTCTCACGCTTTCCATCGCAGATTATCGGGTCTTTCTCGCAGACGTTTTGTTTCCCTCGCGCGGTTGCCTATCTCGACAGCGGTAAAGTGAGGGTAAAGGGAATGGTTACCGACGTCTACAAGTTGGAGGAATACCAGGACGCGCTAGACAAGATGAGCAGCCGCGGGGCGCTGAAGATTGCGATTAAGCCGTGAGCACATTGTAGCCCCCATATTGTATCCTTATACCTTGTAAAACGCCGGCTTATCCGAAGTAGTGTAATATACTGTGTACATAGCTACGGCTGAACGAAAGGTCGACCCACTTTTTCCGAAACAACCACTGGTGTCAGAGTGTACCTCGAACCAAGCATGCGGCTTCCCAAGATGGTGCGAAAGCCCTGACCGTTTCAAACCCGCGTGTGTCCCTGTCGGATGGTGCCTTGAAAAGAGCCCTCTGCGGAGACTCGATACCTAGATTGCTGGACTGCTAGACACCACACCATGCGTCCAGATGCCAGCGGTGATCGCAGGGACACTAAATTGGTGCGTACAACGACACACTCTAATTCCCTTTGCGTCATGTCACACCCAAGTTGGTAGGAGAACCACTCGACGTCGAGAAGTATGTACAAGCCCCTTCAGAGCTCGATCTCGAGCAGGTCCACATCTACGTGAGGCATGGTGTGTGCAAACCCGTCCAATTGACTCTCCCGTCCGCTTGACTCGTACTTCCTTCAGGCGAGCGAACTCCGGTGAGAACACGCATGGCAGACCCACCTGCGTCTATTCCTGAGCACTGGCAAATGTGTTCCGTAGCACGACGATTCAGAGAAGCAGTCAATTCAACGACAACGTTCAGCGAGCCTGGTTCCGAAGGAGTGTGGTTCAAGAGAGGAACAGAGATGCGGGATGGGAAGACGGTTGCGAATCTGTGGTACGTACACTGAGAAAACGGATCGTACGGTTACAACGTCATCTGGAACAGCCTTTTGGGTGACCTAACGGACGTCGGGAAGGAGGTAAGCGTCTGCAAGTTCTCGTGTACGTCTGTCTGTCGCTCAATGTTCTCTAGTCCACGTACAACTTTGGCATCGCCCTGCGAAAGCTCTATGTCGACAAGTGAGCATAGTTTCTTGTGTCTCATGAAAGTATTTGAACCTCGCAAGGCTCGGCTTTCTTCCCAAAACGCTCGGGAATGAAAATCAGGCTTATTTTCGGTGACGTGATGCATCTTTTGCCCCTTCATCCCCTGACTAGACGCGTATTCCTCCAGTTCGACAAACGTCCCGCGGACAATCGAGTCCCTGGAACATATCGTTCACGGTCTGTACCCTCAAACAAGCTGTTCCGCTGGCGTGATACCGTCCATCCTGGTGAGGTACGTCATGGATGGTGGCGATACCGGCGGATGTAACATGCTTTTATTCAGGAATAAGGTAGACGAGAACCTCGTTGGCAACGTCCTTTCTTGTCCACAGCTTAGTTTCTTAGAGCACCGTTTTGCGGAAGGTGTGTCGTGTGTGTCAAGCGAGCATGGCAGAGGGTAATGACGATCGGTCATCGCAGTGGCTGCTGCCAAGTGGAACCCCCGACTCCAGGCGCTGGACGAGAGATTGTCGAAATATATTCGTGGTAATCCGGTCCGCGTAGATGGTGTACCGCGCGCTTCGGGGATTTTAGACACCGTGGGTACCACAATTCGTTCGTGAGGTCGTTGACGGAGAGCCATCGATTCAGGTTCGTTCGGCCGCGGCCCATGGGATCAAAGTCCCAGACGACTTTTGGGATCCCAAAGTGATCGACTTGATCGTACGTCCTCTTGAAAGCGAAATGGCAACTCTGATACTTAACGACCGGCGCGTTAGGAATCTGCAGTGTCGGACGAATGGTTCACAGGTGTGTCCTCAACTTTGTCTCTCGCGGATGATGTACCGACGTTTGGACCGAACCAGTTTGTGAGTCGAATCTCGCCATTTTGAAGAGCATGTACCTATAGCGTCCGGTTATCTTGAACAGTCAAGACAGAGCAGGGTCGCCGTCTGGGCATGGGCCGACTCCTCGCAGACATGTCGGCCAAGATGCAGGACAAAGTTCACCAAGGGGACAAGGATTCGTTGAAGATCCTCGTGTACAGTACCCACGATGCCACGTTGGCCGCGCTGTGCAGCACGTTTGACGTCTTTGACGAAAAGTAGGTGTTCCCCTACTCGCGGTAACTGGACCTGACGCATGCTTCAGATGGCCGCCGTTTACGTCTTCGATCACCTTTGAGCTTTTCAAGAAACGACGCTCGGAGCACGGGCCACAATGGTGGCGCAGCGTGTGGGATGCACGCGCGGAGGAGGAGCACTGTACGTGCACTCGAGGTTTGGTGTATATCGATCTCTACTGACAGGGGGGTCGTCGCACCAGACGTTCGGATGCGGTACAAGAACAAGACCTTGGTCCTGCCCATGTGCGCAAAGGAAGGCGACCACCTTGCTGGGTTGCCCGAGTTTTGCACGTTCAGCGTGTTTCGGAAGAGGGTCAAGGAGCTTACGCCCGTTCATTGGGCCGCCGAGTGTGCGCGAGAGACGACAAACTCGTGAGGTGTGGGTGGTGTTGATCTAGGAATTGCTCTTACCCGACAAGTTTATACCACACTGCTATCCTCTTTTACCTGTTCGGACGGTGGAACATGTATATTTCAAAGCTTCGGTGATATTTTCCTATTGTGTCACCCCGAGTCCATAAAGTAAGAATACATGTGCGCATGTAGTCCGTTTGGAGATGACATGAAGTCGACGTATCAATGATACGTGTGGCGTACTCCAAAGAATATCATCAACCCTCGTTCCCGTGCCGCCCTGATGCGTGGAGTCGGCAGATCGGTGGCGCCGCTCATCCTGTACGCAAACGAAACTCGGGGGCTTCACGCAGAGGTTCCAAAATGGGATTCGTGATGGGGGAGACGATGTAAGAAACCTGGTTTTGGGGAGAGTGACTGAGCATTGTCTCGACGTCACCCGCAACGGAGGCGCCCGTTGGTGCCGGGACCGTGCTTACGATTCAAGTGGGACAAACCAAAAAAAAAAGGTGGTTGGATGGAAGTAAGCAAGTGTGAACGACTAACGTGGATGTCCAGCTGGGCGGTGCGGCAGTCCAGGCTTGGAAAGATGCACTTGTGGAGTCGGAGGAAATGAGCAAGTCTCAGATGACCCTTTCGGGCGCTCAGCGGCATCACCAGTGGAGTACGTTTCCCATAAAAGAGACTGGTGAATAATGGATATCGGCTGCAAAGGTAGCAAGGGGACACATCACGATTCGAGGACAGATGGGCTTGGCAGTTGGAAACCGAGGTTCGAAAATGAATGACAAGCGACTAGTATACATAATGAACGACTTGGAAGAGCGTGTGGTTCAACCATCAGAGCACGTCTAGCACCCGTGCACTGTGGATCAACACCTTCATGGTCTCCGGGGTCATCTCCTCTACCTGAACGGTGATCAATGACTCGGGTGCGATCCTCCGGTACTCTTCCACGTTCTGGCGTGTCTGCGTGAGTAAGAGCGCCCCAAACGGCAGTCTAAGTCGAGAAACGAAATCCAACACGCGTGCCTCCTGTTCCGCAGATGATACGGAGGAGGGGGGCGGAAACAACTCGTCATTCTCGTCAAATGATGGCATTGTGTTTCTCCCAGGGGATATCGACTTGGACGCCTCCGAAATAACGTGTTCTGACAGCATCTCGGTCCCAGTAGGCCTGCGATCGAGGAGAAAGTCGATCCAAGGATGAGCAAGGTATAGAGGGCCGAATAACGAGAGATCTTCTGTGGTCCTAAGCTCCACAATCCCAAGTGCTGTGGTTCGAGCATAGAATACACGTTCCGACCCTCGTCGGGAACCTGCTACACGTCCGAGTCTGAAAGCAAGGCATGGAAGTCTCATCCGTTGTCCTGAAAATGATGATACAGGGAGCCCATTCAGCCGGTCATGCAACCTGATGGCCAAAGTCATGTCAATCAAAGAAGTAGTATATAATCCAGAAACAACAGGATTGACTGTCGTAGTGGTGCCAGTGAGAGCCAACGAAGCCGTCGGAACGTGAGTAGTTGGAAGCTCTTTGAAAACGGTGATACTGGTCGGGAGGCAGCTGTTAAAGCTCCCCGACTGCCCCGTCCATGCCAGGATGCCCGTGTCGCCCGAGCTCGTAAGTAGTTGTGCTAATAGTCGCCCGAGAGCCTGGTCCCCCTCGCTATATGTGACTGGTAGAGACATGTCGAATATCCCAAGCAGAGAGTATGCCGCATCCTCGACTCGCGTCGTGTCCCGCGTTGATGCTAAGCGAAGCTGTTCCCGGATGCCCCCTGACCCAGGGCGGAGAACCATCAACACATCTGCAGAGACACCCGTCGCTTTCTCCATTTCTGTGATGATCTCCGGGGACTCCTTGTGGTTAAAGATGTTGAGATTCATGAATGGCGTCCACTTGTGAGAAAAAGTGGCATATTTGTAGTATTCAGTAACTTCACGTTCAATTCGAGCATGATCAATTTCCGTCGTTGTGGAGGAGATCAGCTCTGCAAAGATAGGCTGCGATTCAAATGAGAGTGCCCGAGAGGTCTTGTTGAGCAAGTGGCCAGATTGGGTGTTAATGAGCTCCGGCGGTGAGTGATCGATAGCCCTTCTGACCGCCGCACGAATTGCCGTTTTCGTTTCCGCTGGCGTGATGTATCGACTAGACCGATCTATGGAACAGGATTAGTAGCCGAAGCATGGGGCTCTAACGGCCACTGACCTCGGATTGTTGGATCGGATGACTGTGATATCGTGAAGAGCATGGTCTCATATGCATCGATTGCATCGTTATGACGGCCCGCGCCATGTAGAGCCGCATACTTCCTCTCGTAACCCAAGAAAGATGATGAATCAAGTTTGATTACCTGCGAAATCTGTGTTAGCACGAGGGATCTTAAGCATTGGCAAAGATACAACTTTGTTCGCATCATTCAATGCGCTCTCCCACGAAGAGCATGCCGCGTATGCTCTGCTTCGCTTCACAAACAGGCCTTGTGGGCCGGAGGGATCCAGCAAGAGTGCAGCCGAATATTCAGAGATGGCTTTGTCATACTGATGACCCTCCATCGCGATGTCCCCATGTTTGTGTAGCTGTTGAATACATTTTGATCGAAAGTCTAATGAGTGGTGATGAGCACCCATTTCGGAGATCAAGCAAGTAAAACAAAAGCCCACCGGAGATCCATGTGACCACGGATTCCGTCTTTTCACGAAGGGTATCTACGGTCTTGAAGGGAGCCTCGATAGCCTCCTTTGTGCGACCTGCTGCATAGAAAGCTTCACACAGACGTTGCCGAAGGGTGATCCCGAGACTGTCAAACTCCCATCCGGATACCTACCATCGACGGTTGAACAATTTCGACGTGTTGCAATACATTGAATGAGACATTACCAGCAATACTACCAAAGGTGGTTGTTGGGCGTTGTCATCAAGCTGAGCTTCCGCACGTTGAAGTAACTCTATCGCGTGATCATAGTTGCCGTTACTCATATGCTGATTCCCAAGAAAAATGTACATGTATGTCTGTTGTGCGGGTCAATAATGGTATAACCACGTGAGGTCGTGCACGGGCCTTGACGAGACAAAATGGCGAGTCGACGCCGGTGGCCTTGATGAGGTCGTTGATGCGTTCAATGGCATCCTCATGTTCTCCAGCAATGAAAAGGACAACAGCCTAAGGAAGATGGTGTGGGACTCAGCCGATGGAGCGCAAGGATACAAGAAGCGAACCTTGACGAGCAGAAGTTCCGTGGTGTGGGTTGCATGACAAAGCTGGAACGCGATGTCACATGCTCGAAAAGCCTCCAACATTTTTCCCTTGGCGACAAGGGCCACGAATTTCGCAATGTAGCCGATGGGAGACAATTGGATCTCGATGGACTAGATGGTGTTGGCAGTGCATATATGTGAGAAAGACAGGACACACCTTTTCAGCATCTAAGATTGCAGAGTCCACTTGTCCCAGACGTATCCTAACGAAAGCACGACTTGCGAGTACATGATGGATTGTCCCTCGAGACTCCATGATTGCGGTGGTGAGTGATTTCTCTGCGTGAGCGAGTCGATTGCCCTTCCACGAATCAAGTGCTGCATAGTCAATGCGAAAGCCCGAGTCTTGAAGTATGGTATGGGAAACAGCTGGCGAGAATAAGTCCTTGCAGTCGATAGGCGCATTTTTAATACAGTGCAATCAACATATATGGAACTCACAATGGTGCCCGACAGATGTCCAATATTGATGCCCTTGTTTGTGGCAATCGCAAGATATTGGTGATCCAAAGAGAATACAATTGAGTAAATGTTGCAATGTAGTTTGGTGCGAAAGAGTTTGGCGTGAGTCAAAGAGTCCCAGAAAGTGATGATATTTGATGAAGAGTATGCAATGATTTTTCTTCGTCCAGCAAGGACGATGGACGAGGATGTGTCGCTGTGAAGGGCAGGCCATTCCGAGACTGCTGAGCCGGTAGACGCATTGAATTCCTTGATTGTTTTGTTGGATACAACGAGGAGACAATTGTTGAACCAGAGAAGACCAGTGTTGTATTCCGGGACTACACTGACCGTAATGTTGACGAGCAATCCGCCATTGCTGCTGT
>JBBPUI010000871.1:0-14329 GCA_038094615.1 Heimioporus aff. retisporus | reverse complement strand
CGCAATACTGTGGTTGTTGCATGGTCTCACGCTCCCACCGTCACCTCCACTGCCACCCCAGCCTCTCGCCTCGGCCACCCGCCCCTGCTGCTCATCTTGCTGCCCAACCCTCATCGACATCTCCCCCAACGGCAACAGGAATGGTGTGAAGAACGCAATGCAGCGGTCATTATGTTATTGCTATTGCTGTCACCACTGCTAGCACCTTGCCCTCTCGCCCATGACCAACCCTGTCGCCTGCTGCTCGTTTTGCCACCTCCCCTCAAGTGTGTCTCAACCACCTCAACCACCGGCTGCCTCCACTCATCTGACCCGACAACAATGACAACAACGGGACAACCACCCTGTTGTCATTGTCACCGCTGTCTACATATGTACCCCCACTGGGGTACTAGGGGTATGGGTGTTGGTACAGGTGCCACTCGCACACATTTACCCATATCCTTGGCAGGGGCCAGTATATCTATGGGTACAAGTACAGGTAGCTATCACAGTACATATACTGCATCCTTAAGTGACACTATTCATGACCCGCAGTGTATGAACAGCCTTGTAAATTACTTCCATTTGAATCGTGCATCCGATTGTGCAAGACCTGTATCTAAATCTCGTGCATACTGGTCTGGAGTCATGCACAACCACCCCTAAATTTTGCACATACAAGTCCAAAGTTGCGCACAGCCACTCCTAAATTTCGCGCACCAAGCGAAAATAAAAAGTTGAATATTTCGGGGTTTGCCATGCCATAGTGCTCTCATATCCTGTTCCTCTTTAACATCTTTTCATGCTGCTTGATTCTACACTTTTCAACGTTGTCATCATTCTCTCTCTGTCCGGTTTTGGTCAGTTTTGGCTGAGCCTTGGCCCACACTCCCTTGATACAAGTGAATTTCTCCCTGACAACATTCTTCCAGTATTTTCTGGTCCTTGATGGAAATTGTGGGGACTGTCCTAGGTCCTTCATCAGCTATTCCACCAGAATGCTGATGACCACATTGTTCCAAGGGGAGGTCTTTGGGGCCCTCATGTCCCACTGTGGATGCTCATCATCTGACCCTATGCCCCCTTGCTCAAATGCTGTCACCTGTTTCACAGTAGTGGACAAATAAATTCCAAAATTGTTGTCACATTCTATGTCAAATACCATCTTAAATAGATCACGTACATATGCCTGGTTAGTGATGAGCTTGTGATTAACCAACATGTGTAGTGCCAAATATCCTACAAGGTGTTTTACACGATGTGCATCCTTTTTCATGTCATCAGATTCTTGGTCCCTTCACCTAGGTGCCCCTCATCTGGCTGTTGTTGGTGAGTCACCCATTTGTGCAAATCCCTGTTCATCAAGTAGGTGATTGATCATCACTTCCATGCTTCACATGATGTCTGCTAGGTTGCCTGATCCATGACTAGCATTATTTAGTGGTGTCTGGTTTTCAGTGTCTGCAATTGATTCTGTGTCGGCATCAACAGTGATGTCATGCTGTGAACCTTGTGTCAGTTTATTCTGCCCTCAGGACAAGGGCATAATTACCATCAATTCTGCAACCACTTCCACTCTCTTTGATGCTCTTCCTATCCTTCTTGACTCCAGAGTCCTTATGTTCTTTTTTCTGCCTGATGGTTGCGGTGTAGCTGCAGTAAATGATTGCTGTGGTTCTGTCTGTGGGTCGTCCTCCTGTATGTCAACTCCTGTTGGTGATGTACTTTGGCCTTTCTATGGGTGGGTTCAGGTATGAAATGTGTTGATTCTCATCTTAGCTCACTTGTTTGTTCTGTAGGTCATGCTCTTGCTGCTTTCTCATTGCAGTGACCTCATTCTCTTTTTGAATCTGTCCTGGTAAGTGTGCATCACTGCCAATTTATACTAGACTCACCCTCAATCTTTCTCTTTCTAACCTACTCTCTTCATGTTCATTGTCCAGCTTCTTTTGCATCGATGTGATTGCTTCTTGCTGAATCTGAAAGGCTTTAGCTGCTGCGCCTTGCTTGTCAACTGGACTCTTACTCTTAGCTGTTTAAGATGCAAGTCTATGATACCCTGTGATTTTCCATTTTCTTTCTCTAACCAGATTTTGACTTCTTGCTGAAAGGATTTGAATGTGGACGGCTGTTCTGCTTGAGCCTTCAAGAGTTCATTATTTTCAGCCTGTATATGACATAAATAGAAAGTGGTGCGGGATCTGAAAATATTACCCCAAGCTCTTCATTTTTTGCAATGGCATCTCTGAGTGTGGCCTCTGACTTTTGGACTTGTTCCCACAAATAAGCAGACTGATCGACTTCTCTGACATGAACTACATACTGTACACAGCCCTAACACAATTAGCAAGCATCGTTGCCAAGAAAAAATATGGCTCACGGGTTTACAACTATGTTTATCTTTAGCTCTTGGCCAATTGAATCCTTTGTGGTAAACTTGCTGTACAGACTCCAGACACAATTAACAGACATTACAATCAGATGAAATATGCTTACAGACTCATTGTTCATATCATCCCTTGATGTCTCATATTCAGGATCAGACTCAGATTTGCTCCTGGAGTAACTGCCCCATGGATCATATGATCTCTTCCACCCACTCAGTTTGCCTGTCTGTCTGTGCCAAACATCATCAATGATCATATTGTTGGACATGGTCATGTTTCTGTTTCCTCAGGATCCTGCGCCAGGAGATATGATTCAGGAAAAATGTGAAAGATATCTCGTTGGGGCTTTCTTCTCATCAGTGTAAACACCAATGAATGATGTGAGAGAGGTGAGGAGGAAAAGAATGGACAGGAGTGATTAAATAAGTATTGTCATGATAAAAACTAATTGCCTTTTTGTTCTGAGTTTACTTGGCCTGCATCAGCAAAACACTTTCTTCTGGACAGCTCTGTACAGACCTGCACAGTTGGCCACAGCCTGCTCTCCCATCCACAGCTGCACAGAGTTTTCTGGCTCAACAATCTTAGTATTAAGTCAGGTCAAAATTTTTACTGGCCAATCTTCATATAAATATAAGCCACTGTGCAAGTTTTTGTGATCCCAGGTCCAACTGTAGTGGTGTGGTGTAGATTACAAAGTGTGGGAATATAAGTGTTTTGTTGATGTGTTCTCACAATTAGTGAACCCTCCAATTATTGTGATGTTGTTCTGCTTTTGTCAAATTACTATTAATGTATTGGAGTATTCTTTGGACAGTACCCATCATAATAATCACGATATAACAGCCAGCCTATATTAAGACTGCCTACATTAGAGTGAAGGGGAATAATGGAGTGAAACCTTATGGTGTCTAGGAAGCACCACATAAGGCAATGAGGGTGTTGTATACAACCTGTATGGCAAGCTCTAGATCCTTGCTAGCTGAAAGATATGTATTTAAAATATCCTTCAAGATCATCATGGGAACAAAGAACATTTCCTGCAGATCTGTTGGCTAGGCCAGATGGCAGGGAAGGCTGTGCACGTGGACGATAATGGTGAAGCCACCTGTGGTAAACTACAGGCAGTGATGGGGAGCTTCTCTGGGTTGCAATTATAAAGCTGGAAAGATGACATTAGGTACCTAACAGGTGACTGTGGCAACACCATACACAAGCTGACATGAGCTGGATGGCAGGGAAGGCTGCATATTGCAAGCAAAAGCAATGTAGCTGCCTGCAGTAATCCATGGGCAGCAATAGCAAGTCTCCCTGATGTTGAAATTCAGGGAGCATGGAGAAGGTCAATGATGATCGGCAACACTTAACTCTAGTTGTTTGGTTGCATGTCCACAACTTACCATTTTTGACATCTGCTTATCACTCATCACTCTTCTTTCATCTCCCACCATCTCATTGCCATTCACTGTCTGTGGTTTACCATGGGCAGTGTCTCTCCTGGTCTCTGTGGTATGAGTAATGCCAGTGACTCTCCCTGATGTTGAACATTGGGGAGCAAAGATAAGGCTGTGGCGATGCTAACTCTAATGATCATTGTTTGGTCACACATTCATGACTTACCATGTTTGGCAACCGGTCACTGCTTCTTACTTGTCTCCCACCATCTCGTCGCCATCACTGTCTGTGGTTTACTGCAGGCAGGGTCCCCCCTGGTCTCTGTGGTTTACTGTGGAGAGCAATGCAACATACATGAGCCATTTTCTCCTCATGCTGCTGTCATTGCCTGTGGTTTACCATGGGCAGCTTCATTATTGCTGTGCGCGATGTGCATTGTTATACTGCATGGTGTTGCACACCATGAAGTCTTCCCTGCCATCCAGTTTGCTGATTTGTATGTGTCCCCATCGTCACCCATTGGTGTCTAATCCTGTACTTTCCAGCTTTATAATGCAGGGAAGTTCCCCATCGCTGCCTGTGGTTTACTGCAGGCAATCTCATTATACAACCCAGAGAGACCCCCCATCACTGTCTGTGGTTTACTGTGGGCAGCATATGCAGCCATTAGGCTCCATGGTGTTGTACACTGTGTAGTCTTCTTTGCCGTCCAGCTTGTCAAATCTCAACTTTTATGAATACTCTTGTACTTGATTTGGTGTCTAGGTGACTTTGTTCTCTCTACTATATATTCTACCTCTTCTGATCAATACTTCAGCACCATACAAGACAATAGTCCAAGGTAAGCTATTCTATAACACACACATTCTGATTTCACTGGGATATGTCAGACATGCCCACAAGGAATGCTACATTTTGTTGTCAGTGTTCTTACTGTTGCGATGTGGATCCCCAGGGTGTACCCCATAACCTGAGCAGGAAATGTCTTCCTCTTTCTTGGAAGGCTGCTCATCTTCAGTGCTCTGGGTCTGGTCTCCAAGCCTCCTCCGACGAGCGTCTACAGTCTGTCAAAATATTGACTGAAGCTGGCTTATGGTCTACTGAGACAAATGATATCGATGATCTTGGAGCTTGTGTTTTTGCTCTGATGCTCACAGACAATGGTATAGATTGCAGACCCCAGGCCAGCAAATTATGGTCATCTAGGCAGGAGTTTCAGCTGCATGCCAATGAGGATTGTATCACTTGTGTATCTGCTCCCAGCATTGACAACATCGTGGCAAGCTTAACCCGACTAACCATCTCCCATGGACTTTGGCAACAGCAACATCCCAAAATAGATAACTCCTCCTCTGCAACTTCTAATAGCCTGAATGCTTTGGAAATGCGTACTCAATGCTCGCATACTCCACCTATTCCTGATTATGACTGTCAATCTCCTCCATATACTGTGCCCAATATCTCCAATAGAAAACATGACCAGTGTTCGGCTGCTGCACACACACACCTGAATGTGATCAAATCCCACATAAATACCCTCTTTTCATCCCAGGGGGGCAAAGACAATGGATCTGCACCATCCTTATGACAGATCCAAGATAAGGCTATCATTCTCAAAGGAGCTCTGAAAAATATCAATAACCATGAACATTCAGTCTGGGATCACAAGCAAAACCTATTGAAAGCTGTTGAGGAAGTACTCTTATCAACTACTACAGAGGAGGCACTGCCTGGTGGCCCCAAGCTAGGTATCCCATACAATTGTGGTATGCACCTGTCATATTCTTCTAGCTGACTTACTAATTTGGCTTTTTAGATCATCATTATGACTGCCCTGTTGATCGCTGCGATGAGGTTGCTCAAGTCTCCATATTTACTTTGTGCCGTCATCCTTAGTATTAGTTGGCATGCATCCGATCTGATCATGGGTCTAATTTCTTGATTCTGCAACTTGCATTTCAGGATCCAATGAATGGATGTGTGTCCCTTGGTGAAAATACCATGGCACAGATTTCACATACAATCCAAGGTGCCATGTCCCACTTTAATCTGCAGCACCGAACCACCATATTTGCTACTTGTCCCTCTCGCAACTATATTCACAAGCCTGCATTCCAACTTGACTCAACTACCCCCAACTATCCTGCTAATTGCCACCATAAACCAAAGCCATGGCTCCCTGTATGCAATGCACCCTTACTACAACCGGACCATACTCCCATCAAACCATATGTTTACCATCATTTTCATGATTTCATGGTGAGCCTACTCTCGAGGCGTGAAATTGAAGCCTTCATTGATGCACCTTGCGATCGACTGATGGATTCTATCAATAATGATCATCCTCCACCCACCAATATCCAGGATATTTGGGATGGGGCATTCTTGAGGTCCTTCCAAGGTCCTCTCCCAAACACTCTCTTTAGTGACAGGCAAAATGAAGGCTGTCTTGCATTCTCACTGAACATTGATTTTTTCAATGTAGGGTGTTTGTGCACAGGGTGCTACTACTTCATGTGGGGTGATCTTTTGTGCTTGTCTTAACCTTCCATTGGATATTCGCTACAAGCCCAAGAACATGTACCTTGCAGGTATTGTCCTGGACCCTAATGAACCCCACGGTGACCAGCTTAATCATTTCCTTGACCCCCTTGTCAATGATATGGTGGACAGTTGGGACCATGGGATCTATTTTAGCCGTACAGCATTTCATTCTGCAGGTTGAGTCTTCAGGTCTGCAATAGTCTGTGTTGTCTTGATCTTCCCACGGCTCGAAAAGCTGCTCAGCTAGCTTTGCATTCGAGCTACTTCTACTGCAGCATCTGTCACTGCAAAGATCTTAAGACTCTCGGAAGGATGGATTTCAACTCAGATTGTTGGTGACTACAGGATAAAAATATGTTCCAACGCCAGGCAGCAGCATACAAGAATGCAGGCTTGGCAGTTGAACAAGACAAGCTTTTGGCAATGAATGGTGTACACTGGTCACCACTTTGGAAGCTACCATATTGGGATCCAGCATGTCATCTGGTAGTCGATGTAATGCACTGTATCCTTGAAGGTGTTACTAGTTTTCATATCTGCAACATCCTCTCCCTCACTACAACTACTGCTGGTGCTCCCAAAGTTACACCACCAGCATTCATGCATGAGTTCCAATCCCCTGATCCTAGCATGACCAGCATGTCAACTATGGTGGTTAAGCAGGTGAAAAGCATCCATGTGTTACTTACATCCTCTATTGTGGATTCTGATATGGGCAATCAAGAGAAGCAAATCGAGACCTATATTGGTTCACTCATGAAACAGCTCATGTCCAAGACCATAGAGTCACTGAAGTTTGTGGCCAAAGATCTGGGCTGTGAACCCACTATAAGTGGCCAGATATCCAAAGCCAAGTGGGTCAATGCGCTTGTTGGATGGGTAAGGCTCCTTTGACTTGTTGGAAGTTGTTTGACGTTGACTCCTCTCTAAGTGTATGCTCAAGCCCTTGACCACTGATGCACAACCAGTTAGATATGGCACCCATGAAGTTATGGAATGTATATGGTTGGTGATAAGCACTGCAGATACCCCTTCTTGGTTGCAGAGCGTTCCGAAGAACCTTAGAGCACCAAGTGCTGGGAGTCTGAAGGCAGATGAATGGTGCACAATCATCATGGTCTACCTACCCCTTGCCCTCATAAGCCTGTGGGGAGACAGCACAACTCACAAGTCTAAGGCAATTGCACTCCAATATTGGGATGTATTGGATCACACCATGGTTCTTGTTTCCGCAGTCCATATTGCATGTGCCCAATCGATGACACACGAGTGTGCCTTTGCATATCACACCTCCATGGGTGCTTGGTTGTCAGGGCTGAAAACTGTGCACCCTTCTGCTCCTTATTGCACAAATGGTCATATGGCAATTCATATCCACCAATTTTTGCTTTCTTTTGGCTCTGTACAATCCTGGTGGTGCTTTCCATTTGAACAGTTGATTGGCCAACTGCAACGCCTGCCAACGAACAGCAAATTTGGTGCATGTCCACCCCCCTATCGAGTCGCCAAACAAATAGTGTCAATTATGCAGGCCAATTGGAATCAACCATCCTTTCTTCCTATGTCCAAAGTACTCAACTAAAGGGATGGTTGGCCCATGAAGACTGTCCTCCTACAATCAAAGAGTGTCAAACACTGTTTTGCAGGGCCTTTGCTAACTCTGAGCAGAGCAAGACGGTAGAACACATCTCTCATGCTCAACCCTCTTCTCCCCCTGCTAACCTCCATGTGCTGATTCCACAGCATAGTGTTACACTGCATGCATACTTTTCTTTCAATTGGGTAGGATATTCCAGGAGGTCTACACACATTGGCAATAGTCTCATCGTCTACCATGTTGGTGGTGATGCTAGTCTTCCGGCAGTCCCAGGGTCCATTAAGTATATATTTGGGATTGATGGGAGGATATCTTTTGTGGTCCAGCACCAATGTGCTGCCCCAGTAGATACCCTTGACCCTTTTTGCCACTATCCCCACTTTCCTGCTCAGATCTATTCAGAAGCCCTAGATACAACATTGAAAAGGGTAGAACCGGATTGGGTATTGGTGCACTATGTGCAATGGAGACTTACCCCAGGCTATGTCTTCATTTTGACTTTGTTCTGAGTAAGATCTGTCTTTTGTTGATCATACATTTACTGATTCATAAGCATGATTGATTCAACTTATAGGATTAGTATTTACAGAAGCCTTACACATTATTGTCTATCATCATTATTGTCTGCCATTGCTAGGTGAGGGACCAGGTAGTTGTTTGTCAGGCCCGTGGCTATGGCTGTAGATACATATAGATGAATTGTATCACATTTTCTTGGTCGCCAACATGGACTCCCCTCAGATACCCATCATCGATGGTTGCATTCCTGGATGTCTGGACCCATCGCAGCCTGACTGGATTCTGCAGCATCCCAACTCCAGACTTTTTTTCATATCCTATGATCCACTTACTGCTTCGGCTTGTAACAATCCCATCACTGAATCTTTGACATCTCAGCACATTGTCATTGAAGTGCAGCCAAATGGAATCATGACCTGGAAATTTGTTCCAAATGCTGGTCAAGCATTAAATGTCAAAGATGAAGGGGTATGGCCTCATATGATCAACATATGTGGGTATGCTCCTCCATCGCCGAAGGAACTGCAGCTGATTAGAAATAGACAACTCATTCATTGTACCCGGGATCAATGGAATATCTACAAGCTTGACCCAGCATATACATGCTACGTCAACCTGAAAAATGAGCTAACAATGCTGAATCAGGTTGCCCAAGACAGAAGTAGCATGCAGTCAATGGTATATTTCCTATCAATTCATCTATATTAGCTGACAAACCCACACAGAATTCCAGAGTACAATTTATAACAGTGGACAACCCACCTATCCAGTTCAATTCAACTGTTGGTGATGAAAGTGAAACCAAGCTGGATAGTGCAGAACCTACAGCAGTAGCAGGGAAAAAATGCCCAGGTAAGCAATGAAAGAGAGAAAATGACAGCCAATGAAGCTTATCTGCTGGAATTACAGCATCTCCCTCTGCCAAGGAAGGTAGAGCCTACATATACACAGAGGACCCCCCAAAAAAACCATCACCAGACGCTGTGAAGCAAAGGTTAGCTCATGCTCTTTATAAATGGTGGAGGAAAAAGGAGGAAAGGCTGCATGAAAGGTTTCCTTTAAAGGCACAGGACCTTACAGTCATCAAGGTTCCCAAGGTAGGAGTTAAGAGTATTGAGTCAGTTCGTCGTCATGCAACAAAAGTGGACAAAGATGAACAGAAGGCAAAGATCAAGGAGTGGGAGATAAAAAGAATACATATCAAATCACAATACCACAATGAAAAGCAGTGGACTATATGCACATTCCATGAGCGGTTCATTGAACTGATAACATGGTGTTGTGACCAACCACCGGAGGCTTCCATATGTCCTACCACTATCCCTTGGCTGGTATTCAAGGACCCCTACTTAATAGAACCAAAGGACATGCAGACAGAGACTGTGGAGGGGTTTTTACTGATGCTCAAAGAATCAACAGATTGAATGATGTTTGTTAAGCATTTGAAAAACCTTCATTTCATGCTTCATCCAGACAAATGGGGAGGGAAGTTCCTGAACATGGAGGTCCTGGAAGAAAGAGAGAAATGGGAAAGAGCATTAGTAAATATGTTGCAGACCGTAATCCGACTGTACAACACACATAGATGAAAGTACTATGGTAAATTCAAAACTTGATGAGCTGATGGTGCTAACAAGCAAGCCAGATGGGGAGAGCTGTACACCACAGACAGTAACAATAAGGATGCCCACAGTAAACCATGGGCAGTGATGGGGAGCCTCCCTGGATTGTAAGACTGGAGTTCAATGGGTGATAGTGGTGCTGGCAAGCCAGGCAGTAGGGAAGACTGCACAGTGTACAACACCGTGCAGTCTAATGACACACACTGCAGATGGAAATGATGAAGCTACCTGCAGTAAACCATGGGCAGCGATGAGGAGCTTCTCTGGTTGCAATTATAAAGCTGGAAAGATGACATTAGGTACCTAACAGGTGACTGTGGCAACACCACACACAAGCTGACGTGAGCTGGACAGCAGGGAACGCTACATATTGCAAATGAAAGCAATGCAGCTGCCTGCAGTAAACCATGGGCAGCTATAGTGAGTCTCCCTGATGTTGAACATCAGGGAGCGTGGAGAAGGTTGATGATGATCAGCGACACTTAACTCTAGTTGTTTGGTCACACATCCACAACTTACTGTTTTTGGCATCTGCTTATCACTCATTGTTCTTCTTTCATCTCCCACCATCTCGTCGCCATTCACTCTCTGTGGTTTACCATGGGCAGTGTCTCTCCTGCTCTCTGCAGTATGAGTAGTGCCAGCAACTCTCCCTGATGTTGAACATCAGGGAGCAAAGATAAGGCTGTGGCAATGCTAACTCTAATGATCATTGTTTGGTCGCACATTCACTACTTACTATGTTTGGCAACTGGTCACTACTCATCTCCATCTTGTCGCCAACACTGTCTGTGGTTTACTGCAGGCAGTGTCCCCCCTGGTCTCTGCAGTAAACTGCAGAGAGCAATGCAGCATACATGAGGCCATTTGCTCCCCATGCTGCCATTGTTTCCCATGGTTTACTGTGGGCAGCTTCATTATTGCTGTGTGTGATGTGCATTGTTATACTGCACAGTGTTGTACTGCTGTCCAGTTTGTAGATTTGTACGTGTCCCCATCTTCACCTGTTGGTGTCTAATCCTGTCTTTCCAGCTTTATAACACAGGAAAGTTCCCCATCACTGCCCATGGTTTACTGTGGGCAGCCTCATCATTGTTACTCAGCTTGTACTTGTACGTAGTGCTACCACCATCACCCATTAGTGCCTGATCTAGTCTTTTCAACTTTACAACCCAGAGAGGCACTCCTTGCCATCACCTGGTTTCCTCATACATACATGGTGTCATCCCATCATTGCCCCCGGACATTCTCTGTTTTATGGCCCTACACACACTGTTGATACTCATTATCTTACCGACACTGACTCCACACAGGGCCTGTTTTCTCCCACTACAACCTCTCTAACTTGCCTTTCCAAACCTCTCGTATGGCCATGGCCCTTTCGCTTCCCTCCAAATTCTCATTTACTCCACCCTTCTGGCTCTTTTTCTGGTGTTTACCAGAGGGCTCCACCTGTGGCAACTCTAATTCTCCCCTTTTCCAGGCCTCTCACAGGGCCTTGACTCTTTCTGTCTCATCCTTCATCAGCCTCACTTGCCTTTGACATGCACCTGTTTCTTCTGTTGCCAGAAATGTTGCAGCAATACTTCCTGGCTGTGATTGGAACATTCTATTGACCATTGTAGTGATTTGTGAGTTTCTCCAAGAGTTGATTTGTGATCCATGTTTCTTAAATGATGCATTCAGCACATGTGACTCAATGGGCACAAAAGCTTACCAGTACGTCAGTGAGTAGAGCTATCAGGATCACCAATATAATGACTCATAGTGCAACCTGGAATGTCTGATCAAGTGCTTGAACGACTCCCCCCTCTTTTTTCTTGGTGCCTTGTTTATCGGATTTGTTGGAATGTTTGTACCTCCAAATTGATATCGTTGGTCTGGAATCTAACTTTGACATTGCAGCAACAATTGTACTGTGAGATTCTCCATCATGGACCTGAATGATTAGTAAAATTTCGGTACTATGCAAGGTTGCATGTACCCCTATCGTTTGTACAAGTCCTGTATTTGCATGCTGCAGTGTCTGAATTGATGTCCCAGCTTTGTGGTTGAATATATATCTCTCTCCACATTCCCCACCCCCTACTACCACAGCTCCCTTCTCTCCAAAGGCAACCTGCTTTGGTTTCAGAATCTTTGGCTTTGTGCTATAGGATCAAATGAGGTTCCTGGACCCAATCTTGTGTAGGCTGAATCCATCAGTCACATTGTTGATGATAAACATTGAGTATTTCTTGCTCAATGCGACCCCCCCACTGAGAGTGTTTGTCAGCAGCAGCACACAGAGCAAAAAATACATACATTATGGTCAACAATTCCATGGTCTTTGCGATGTGACCATTGCTCCGAATGGTGAGCCTGTTCCCATGTTAATGATTACCAATACATTCAGATCACTACCCACATTAATCCATCATACATTCCCCAGGCCCAAAGGCCATTTTGACCCAAGAATGCAATGCCCTTCAGGACCATTGTGTCAAGCTGAATACTTGATCTGGGAGTCAAGATATTTCTGTCAAATGTCCACACCACTACATGTTGTTCCTGAGTTGCAGCTGCGATGTGCACATCGGATCCCTGAGAGGTGTCATCCACCATGCAAGTAATTTCAGAACCTGTCAGAAGTCACTTCTGAATCACTTCTTCAAATTTTATCTGAACAAAGGACCGTCAAGGTAACTCAAGTTATTTTTACAGGAGCCCCTACTGTCTTTGATGCCTTACTTTGCCTCCAGATAATCAAGTAACCCAGACCTGTACCAAAACTGTTATGATTCACATGGACCCCTATTCTTTTTCCTCTTCCTCTCTTGATTTCTACTTTCTTCCCAGACACTATGGACTTATCTCATCACCTAGATCGCGATTCACTCTCATGATTAGCTAAGCCCAATCATTCTTTTCTTAGATTTCCTATGCACCTCCTTCTTGTTATGATTTACGCAGACCCCTATTCTTTTTCCTCTTCTTCCTTCGATTTCTCCTTTCTCCCCGGACAGTATGGACTTGTTTCCTCCCCTAGATCACGACTCTCTCACATGGTCAGTCAAGCCTGATCATTCTTTTCTTAGACTTTCCTATGCATTTCCACTTGCGTCACCCCGCACTATTTATACTCATACTTTCCCTCCATCATGGACAGCTTCACTGATCGCAGTTCGCTGTGCATTATACTTAGAACCCATAGCCTTATGGCTATTCTACCACTACTCAGGATGACTCCTTTAGACAGTGCCTTCAGGCTGCCTCAGTAGTATATATACCCAGCTGCCATGTACATTATCTCTAAGCAATTCCTACTTGGGTTTTCACCTTCACTCATCTCACCTCTGCTCCTCGCTCTAAGGGAATTGTGTCCCTTACTCCTTGTCTTTCACCTCAGGTATCCTAGAGAAAGAGGAACCCTTGATCGTCTCCATTACGAGACTCCCTAGATCTCCGGTAGTCTAACTACCCGACCCTGAAACCTTGAAACCCTCATCCCCGGCTATGACCCCAAGACTCCTCGGCTCGTCCCTGACTACGTCAGACTCCTCATAACCCCCTCGGCTAGTTCATCTAAGCCTGACCCCTTTGCCCCTTGGCCCTTCGACTTGTGTAGGTGATCCTTACCAAGTCTTCACTTGTCCCTACCTGGGCCAAGTGTAACAAAAGGAATTGCTTTCTTCTAAGAGCTACCATCACTGTAGTCTCCCACCATTTCGCATCAACACCCCAGAAACCCTAGACCCCCAGGGAACCTTCAAGTTCCAGATAATTGCTTCAGAGAAGAAGCCATCACAGAAACCTTCCCCGATGACTCTGATTTATCCGAACAAGAACAATTGCCAGTAATGGCCCATCCAGAAGATACAGACATCACCATCCCAGAAACACAGACCCTAGACCAACACTTGTCACAGCAACTCTTGCAACAGTTATCTGTTCACAAACCAGACTACTTTGATGAAGAATTCCTTGAAGCTGCCACAGAAATAACACAGACACCCACCCCCATCCCATCCCTTTGCACTCTACCAGAAGTCCCCTACACATTCGAACCCACTAGACCCAACACACCAAATATGGCCGAACAAGAAACCCCCTCACATCCCAGACCCACAGAACTCAGACTAGGAACACCAGAACCCTTTGATGGAAATGCCATCGCAGCCAAAGCATGGGCTGCCACCATCACCTTCTACCTCATGATCAATAAAGAAGTCTACAACAACGATGCCAAGAAAGTGGCATTCGCTCTCTCATACATGACAAAGGGGTCTGCCGCCACATGGGCT
>JBBPUI010000870.1:0-14329 GCA_038094615.1 Heimioporus aff. retisporus | reverse complement strand
TTATACAAGATATCAAAGACTCTCTGATTATTGTGTAGAAAGCTCAGTGTAAAGCACATTATATTAGGAGACCATTAATCTATAGTAAACTCAGTTTAAAGCACTCAGGAAAGCACTGCGATGTACCCATGATTACATAAGCGGTGGCTGTACTAGTCATCTTACAGCAAGTGACAGATGTCACAGCGTTATGGCAAGGTACCACAATACCAAGTGATGCTGTACAATTCCCATTCAAGAACAGATTGAAAGAAGAATAATTTTTATTATGTTGTACATACAGTTTACAGTACATGGTAATAATAATAAGTACGTATTGACCTACCATTACCACTCGGTACCGCCCGTCACATTGCCATCATTGGGGTTGAGGCTGTGGGCGTGCTGCTGCGGTGTCCTCGCTCGCGTTGTCATCATAGTGGCGGCAGGGGCGGTGGAATGCCGTTTGGTCGCCCTACCACCCATAGCGTCGTTGCCGTTAAGGTGGGGGGCGTACTGTTGCAGCGTCTCGCCCACGTCGTCATCGCGGTAGTAGTGATGGCGGCGGCGTGCCGTTTGGTTACCCTACTGTCCGCCGCGTTGTGGTCGTTGTGGTGGGCGCGCTGTTGCGCGTCCTCATCCGCGTCCTCGTCATGTGATGGTGGCTTGCGGTTGGGTTGCCGAATCGCCCACCACATCGTCGTCCTTGAGGCGGTGGACGCGCTGTTGCCTGTCCTCGCCCGTGCCGTTGCTGTCGCGTGGTGGTGACACCCCATCGGCTCGCCGTCCCCCTGCCGCGTCGTTGAGGTGGTGGACGCGCTGTTGCGCGTCCTCACCCGCGTCGTCGTCATCGTATGGTGGCGGCAGGTCGTTAGGCTGCCGTTGCCCTGCCAGGTCATTGTCGTTGAGGTGGTGGCGCGCCGTTGCGCGTCCTCGCCCGCGTCGTCGTCATGTGGTGGCGGCTTGCGGTTGCCAAACCACCCGCCGCATCGCCGTCGTTGGGGTGGTGGACGCGATGTTGTCCGTCCTCGCCCGCGTCGCTGTCGTCGCGTGGTGGTAGGCGACACGCTGTTGGCTCGCCGTCCCCCCGCCGCGTCGTCGTCGTCGTTGAGGTGGTGGGCGCGCTGTTGCGCGTCCTCGCCCACGTCGTCGTCGTCGTCGTCGTCGTGTGGTGGCGGGTTGCCGTTCCCCCGCCACGTCGTTGTGTTTGAGGCGGTGGGTGCGCTGTTGTCCATCGTCGCCCGCATCGTTGTCGTCGCGTGGTGGTGGCATGCCACGTCATCATTGTGTGGTGGCGACATGCCGTCGGCTCGCCGTCCCTGCGCCGCGTCGACGTCGTTGAGGTGGTGGGCGCGCTGTTGCCCGTCCTCGCCCGCGTCGTCGTCGTCGTGTGGTGGTGGCATGCCACATCGTAGTTGTGCGGTGGCGACACGCCGTCGGCTCGCCGTTCCCCCGCCACGTCGACGTCATTGGGGTAGTGGGCGCGCACTTGCCCGTCCTCACCCGCGTCGTTGTCATCGCATGGTGGTGGCGACACGCTGTTGGCTCGCCGTCCCCCCGCCGTGTCGTCGTCGTTGAGGTGGTGGGCGCGCTGTTGCGCGTCCTTGCCCGCGTCGTCGTCGTCGTGTGGTGGTGGCATGCCACGTCGTAGTGGTGCGGTGGCGACACGCCGTCGGCTCGCCGTTCCCCCGCCACGTCGACGTCGTTGAGGTAGTGGGCGCGCAGTTGCCCGTCCTCGCCCGCGTCGTCGTCGTGTGGTGGCGGCTTGCTGTTGGCTCGCCTCCCCCCGCCGCGTCGTCGTCGTTGAAGTGGTGGGCGCGCTGTTGCGCGTCCTTGCCCGCGTCGTCGTCGTCGTGTGGTAGTGGCATGCCACGTCGCAGTTGTGCGGTGGCGACACGCCGTCAGCTCGCCGTTCCCCCACCACGTCGACGTCGTTGAAGTAGTGGGCGTGCAGTTGCCCGTCCTCGCCCACGTCGTCGTCGTGTGGTGGCGGCTTGCTGTTGTGCCGCTGAACCGCTCGCCACGTCGTCGTCGTTGAGGTGGTGGGCGCGCTGTCGCGCGTCCTCGCCCGCGTCGTGGTCGTCGCGTGGTGGTGGTGGCACGCCACGTCGTCACCGTGGGGGGCGGCACGCCGTCGAGTTGCCGTTCCCCCCACGTCATCGTCACTGAGGGGGTGGGCGCGTTGTTGGGCATCCTCGTTCGCGCCCGTCCGCTTGTCGATCTTGCTGAGGTCCCAGAGTTTGAGAATGGACGTACGTACGTTGTCATCGCCCTTGAAGCACGTTAGCGTTGGACAAGGGAACGACAGACACGACGACGCACGCCAATCGAAACCAAGATGCCCATCTCTTCGGCCATGTGTGTGACCGTCCATTGACGTATGCGACCTAGCTTGCGACCGACACGAACGCTTGGTTGAGTAGATGAACGCTCCCATGGACGTCTGCAATGATGAAGCCGTGCGACGAGCAGATCACGGTCGCAATTGCTGAGGCATTCTGGCGGTCAAACGTGAGTACAAGTGAAAGGGACGAGTGGGCCGGCCGTACCTTGAAAAGCTCAGGCGGACTGACCGGACCGTGGGCGTCCTTGATAGGTTCAACGTCGAAAAAAGTCAATTGTCGTAGCTAGAATACGTTGTCAGAATGGTTATGAGGCACGTAGTGTTGCTTACGGGTGCCGTACTACATCGTGGATGGACTTGAGGTATTAACGAGGTCAAGATTACATAAGGAATGTAATACCCGACCGGTAAGCTACTTTCATCTTCTCTGCTTCACGCCATTCGCAGGCAGGCATGAGTGCGAACGACGACAACCTCGACTGGCTCATCGATACATCCGCCCCAGAACTACCCGAATATGAACGCGACTCAGAACAGTGGTTACTCGAACTTCTCGACAACGTCAATCGCCCTATCTGTTACGCAGAGCGTACCTCAAGTGGATCAAGACTATGTCGAAAGACTTACCAACGAGCAGGACACTCACGAAGAGGTACGACTCAGCTCGAAGGGACGAAGGGACGAAGGACCACACCGGGAAGGCGGACTAGAGACTGAGGGACTGAGGGACTAGGAGTGACTCAAGAGTACGCTAGATTGCGCAGATCGAGAATAGAGTACATCGTTGTAGACGAATGGACTATATACTAGACGACGCGTAAGCGTAGAATGTCTTAGAAGGTGAAGGAACAAAGGACGCGTCAGCGTCGAGTAAGCAAGAATGAGTAAGAAGGACGCGTCAGCGTCGAGTAAGCAAGAATGAATAAGAAGGATGCACAGCATCGAAATAAGAACCATCACAAAGGTGTGCGAGAAGCACTCTAACGAAAGGGAAGAGTGAACAAAAGATAGGATGTGAACGACAAGAGAACAACTGTAACAGAAATCACTGATACCATTGAGATATGATAATGATAGTATTTGAAGCTGACTACATAAATTGGCACATGGATTGGTAGATTAGATATGAGATTGTGATGATAAAGTCAATATCATTGAGATCACATTTCAATATGATTGTGATTATCATTCCGATAGCGTTCTAAGAGAGGCTATATGATAAAAATTATTATATGGGAATTGTTATTACTAAGCTTTTTTATTACTAAGCTCTTAACCAGCCAATCACAATTTGATTTTAATACTGTTGTAACCAGGATTCGAACCCGCACTTTGGGAATGTTAGTTAGTACAATTAAGCTAATCAATGCTAATGAATCCTACTCACCTCAAGCATACTTTCCGTTAGGCTATGGGTCCGCTGCTATAGTGCAATTGCAAGTCCTCATAATGAGACTACTCAGACATAGTGTAACAAAGTACTTGCATGCATTTCGAAGACAGAACATTGTACTTATCGACTCTGAACTGAACAGTATTCAGTATCAGTATATCTACTATTTTGTGGCAGCACTTCTCCGTGTGCGTGTCACCACATCATTCCCAACTACCACTTTATTACCCTTCTTATTATTCCCACCACGCCCTCAAGCCCGTCCTCTTGTTGACACAATTTGATCAGCATTGTGAGCTGGCTCCTCAGGCTGCTCCAATAGATTGTCCTCCAAGGGAATTTCGCCAGCAGCTGACAGCGGACTAAGTGATTGGTCAGGGGTATTGTCAATGCCGACTGATATAATCTGGGTTTCGGCTGCATTGACATCACCAGTCTCCGAATCAGATAAAAGGTCCATCCCCATCGCAGCCATAGCAACATTGATGTCAGCAGTGAGGTCCTCGCCACCCATTGTACCTCCATGGTGGAGCACTTTAGACTTGCCAAAGACTCGTTGATTGATGTTGTCCACTAGCCCATGAACGTAGACTGAATCCCAGTTTGTAACAAAGAGCCGCTTGTACTCGTAGAACAGCTTCTGATACTGGATTTTGGACGTAGCACCAACCCCATCCTTGGGGAATTGAGAGTCGGGAGAAACAAGGAAGATGGCCTAATAGAGTGGCATGAGTATAAATATTGACAATTTGGTAGAATTGCCGTACCATAATGGCAGCCCATGCAAGGCATCCCGGCATGCAGGAGGTCACCTGCCACAGCGTACCATTTGCTCTCCCTCCTGGGTGACGTGTGGCTGAGTGTGTGAGTGCAGTCTGGCCCCAAAAAACGACACGAAGAATCTACATATAAGAGTAAATAACCAGCCACTTACGAATGAGACAGAAAAAGTAGATATACCGATGCAAGTAACTCCCAATTGGAGAAGGGAGCCTTCGGCTTGACTACGTGATTGGCATATAGGAGTGGGGGAATGGCCGGATATGAGTATTTACCATCTTCTCGTAGTTGTACTCCAAGTAGCGCACGGATTTCTGCCGACTCAAGCCGACGGGTAGCTGCATCACAACTGAGATCCTGCCTGGGCAATTTGAAGAGGTCGCTGGCGACGCTACGAAGCTTATGAAGTTCGCTCGATCGGCCAGTGCTCAACCCATTTCCGAACTGGAGGCGGTGGTCACTACATATAGAAATGGTGTCATGTCATAATAGAATGCGTACCAGATCAGCGAAATGGTTTGATGTCCGAATGTTTTGAATATGAGCTGGAAGAAGGGAATCTAGTTCTGCAACAATTGCGGCTTCCTCTGCAAGACCAGATGCATAGCGAGACTTCCCTGTAACATCCAATGATGCAGGCGAAGTGTTGGACATGCCAGGAGTGAGTGGGCGGCTCAAGATGTCCTTCGATGGAGGGAACATCTCAACCAAGATGCCGTACTTCTTCGAGAGAGTCTGGACCTCGTGGTCGAAGGTACTGAGCGCGTCAGGAATGGCTGCCTTAGAGGTCTTGCGGGTCTTATTTGCGTCAGCAATGCGAGCTTTCTCCTGCAAAATTCGGCACTGCTCCTTCATTGCGTCAAGCTCGAGCTGAGCCTGCTTCAATGCCTGCATTTTATATTAGGTACGATCATATATAAATTATTGAAGAATTCCTCACCTCGTTCTTATCGGCAGAATTCACTGGTATCGAAATTGGGCCATGGTCAACAAGAGGTTCATTGTCGGAGAGGTCTGCAAGGGCAAGGGCAGAACGTCCAGAGATGGTAGACATTGTGTAGCATGGTTGGGGTAGCCTAAGACCGAGCAACGAGCACAGAGTAAAAATGGGAGACGCCAACCTGGATTGACAAGACTCACTGTCCAATATATAACGGATTCAAGGATGGCAGTGCAAAGGTGCAGTACGGAATGTGGTTTATTAAATGTTGCAATATATCATGAACCTCAAGCCATCAGCCTGCTAATCTACGAGCATTGAATTGATATCACCCACCAGATCACTAATGACCTGATGACATGAGGTGTCGATGCATGCCATTGGCAAGGCTTGCTTGTCGGACTGAATACAATCATGACATATGTTTGATGGTACACGAGCTATGCATGTGGATTCAAACGACAAGGCTCATCAGCTGACTGATTCAAGAGTAATCTGGAGGGCGACTCACATAAAACCAACGTCCTTCCCATCAAGCAATTTTGCGCCAACCTATTAATGTAGCTAAATAGATCGTCAACCTTTAATTTAAATGCTGCGGGTGGAGCGGCATTTACCTATTGATCATCACATGAGGCCCCAACACAGTCAGAAATGATCTCGCTTCCAAGCAATGTGGTATGGGATACTCACCGGCCAAGATAGGGACCAGTGTGGTGCATGTTGAATTGGATGGTGATAGGAAGAAGGGGGGGGTACTCTGGACATGCAAACAGATGGGTGATGAACCTTGCGTGTCTTCATGGTGGCTCTACCGTGTTGATGTTTTGCACCGGTCTGGGATTGTCTGATTGATAGCCTTTCCCGACACATTTCACCCCAGAGGTGGCCATCAGGAACCGGTCATAGACACCTTCCAGGTGTCGTCTGTCGGGAATGTCGAGAACTACTTGCCTGCCTGACTTGTGGGGAGGGTAGGGCTCTACATGGCAGGGGGACACGTTCAAGTCATCAAACAGAGTAGAAGGAATGTGGGTTGCTCGGGCCGCCAGGTGTTGCCGCAGAGTCTTCAATATACCTTGGTGACACAGGCGTGATAAAAAGGCTTCTGTCAAGGACAGCCGACAGTCTTGGTGAAGGGGAAGACACAGGAACTATAAATGAACTGATCAGTATTTCGATGCTGAAACTATGAGCGTCATTTCTGCCTACCTTGGCCGAGTTCTAATTCCAATTTGGCCATATCCTTGATATGTTTGTCCAAATTGCTTTGCGACTCGGACTTCTCTCTCTGTTTTGATGGGCTGCCATCGAAGATATTGTTCGTTGTTGAGCCAACTCTTGTTTGGGCTGGTGATCGGGTCAAAATTGTCGCACGTCGCCAGCGTGGAGTTTGCATGAGCATGCTGATCGATGGGAGTACAGGGACCGACGATTCTGGTGCGTGAACGTACGAAAAAGACATGCTTAAATCTCCCCTACGAGATGCCGGGGAAAGTGGTGCATTAGGATCCATACACCGGCAAAAATCTCATTAGCAGCTAGGAGGCGTCTTGGAAGACGAGAAGTGCGACTCATATTTAATGAGCTATTATTATGATTGATGTTACCATCTTGGGTGGCAGGTGAAGTGTCCAGTGTACCATGGTACAGTGAGGACGAACGAGAAAGGGGGGCAAGGGGAAGTGGAGCGGGAAGGATAACAGTTGTCGAAGCAAAATTCTGGCGGGTTTCTTCGACCACCTCTGTGGTACGATAAATCAACTACTAACAGTTTGACCAGATACGCAAAGACGTACTCTCAACATTTTGGATCCATGAGTTCATACGATCAGCTGCAACCTCATGTTCGGGTCGAATGTTCTCCCAACTGAATCTCCCCTCTTCACTGGACCTTCTCCACCCAAAATCAATAGGTTCAGAAGAAGCACCCAATACTGGTGTGTTGCGACCCATGAATTGGCTTAGAGTGGAAGACTTGTACAGGCGCACGCCCCCCCCTACATAAACATGATCAGCTAGACATGGAAGTAGAAGGAGGAATACCCACCAATGGAAGCTTTGACGCTCTGCTTCAGTGAAGCAAACGCCCACTCGCCGTTCCAGTTGTCCGTGGGCAGTCCAATATCGGTCACAGCGTCATTCTTGACCAGGGCCGTTTTGGGTGACTGTTTGCCTGTAGTTTGCCCGAGTGCCAGCGCAGAAATGGACCCATTGCGCGATGACAGTATTCGAGCTGACGAGTGCACAGCGAGCCTCGCAACCTCGATTTGGCTCCTTTCCATCTTGGATGATGATGAGGAGATCATCATTATGGTTTGGGCAGTAGGTCTTTTCCCCAACGTTGACATTAGCTCCTGTCTGTGTTGCATCTTCGACAGGCACCGTGTCCGTGGGTTTGTCCTGGGCGGGAAGCGGAACCTTGGTCATGGCTTGAGAAGTGACTTCGGCAACAACTTCTGCCTCTACCCGGGATTCGTCATCGTTGTCGTCATCAGAATCGGATCCAGCGCTTGTCCGAGTAAGAACGGTAGAGCCTTGGTCGCCGTGACCATCAGCGCTCATGTCGGTCATCACCATCTCTCTCAACCGTTCATGTTCCTTTTCCCAATCCATCATCCGATTTCTGATGCTTCCCTTCTTCTGAGCAAACCCAGTGAGATCCGCAAGCACACCAGCGCGTCGACGGGTCCGAGGCGGCTTTCCCGACAGCTGTTTTAAAACAGATGTTGGCTGAACAGCCTGAGGGGTACCACAGTGACCACCGGCCCATAGATATCTTGGTCCAACATACTTCAGCCCAGATCAAGAACAGTTACGAAACAGCCACCTACGATAGAACGGTGTGACTGGGCCATTGATGAACATCAGCGACACAATCAAACATGTCCATGACACACCTCCAGCCGAAACATCCCCCGGACGATAGCACCACTCCTCCCACGCACACGAGTTTTGGTCCATCTTGTGGTGCAACGCCATCTGGATAACATTCACTATCAGGGAATAGTGCGGGATCGCCACCGCCTGATTGCCCCGCCGGGTAGGCGCACCTTGGGCTTGATGGTCGTCCCACTCGAGAAATTGAGAAACGCCACCTTGGATTTGGCTTCTCCAGGCTGGAGCCGACGTTCCACGAAACCCGGTGTCCGCAAGCCCTCTTGCACGAGCGTGTCCACGACCGCGCCAAACGCAATGACACGGGACTCTGGGGTGCCAGCCTTGCGCACAGCAGACACTGCCACATCCAGCGACCCTGGGTGGGTGATGATGAGCATTGCTTCTGAGGTCTGTATCTGGTAGAGCAACTTGTTGGCAGTATACGCCAGGTTCGCACATCTGAGGTGTCATGATCAGGCTTGAGCTGACAGGGGTGCGGAAAACGCGACTACTGACGAAATGATGGCGCTGAGTCGGTGCGTCGCCCACATCGCAACCGGCCAGTCTAGGGAACTAGATGTTCACAGGGCTTCTTTCCAGAGGGCGTCATACGTACCGACGTGGTTCGGACTGAACAGCACCACTGACACACACACGCTCAGCACCCACCCCATGCACACACGAGTGACAGACACATACCGACATCGTTCTCCTCTGCGTAGGACCGTGAGCGAGAAGGAGCGCCTACAAGTGCGTGTGCTACTCACTGATTCAGTACCGTGTTTTGAGTGTGTTGGTGAGTCCGAATGTTCACGTACGTAACTACGAGTGTGTTGTGTTCAGGATCAATGCTTGCGGCAGACGGATCATGGGCGTACCTCTTCAAGGCCGATGGACCTCCTGCTCACATCGTCGATCAACCAGGGGATACTCATCACACGGAGGGGGCGCAAGGGGTGGTGTGCATCCAGTGAAGACGAGACGCTGCCAGTCCAGCCAGGGGGTAACAATATGTAGTGAAATAAATAGAAATAACTTAATGTTCTCTGAATCTCAGCCGTAATGACCAGTGTCTTGGTGCATTTTCTGCATCCGGAGAAACATGTCCGTGTCAATTGTGTCAATCACCAGGAAATCGCCTGGTACCATGGAGTCCTCAATGACAGCAGCACCGCGGACGATTGATCGTACAGAGAAGATCTCAGAAGATACACGAGGTCTTGCACGCAGTCAGAAGAAGTCGAGATGTTTGTCCTTGCGTGATCGTGGCCCAGTTGGGGCATCATATGGGTGTACCAAAACGAAACCGGCGTTCTTGATTGCAGAACACTTGAAGATGAGGAGAAGTCGGCCAAAAATGTGGCTCTTCTCCGTTTTGATGATGATGCAATCATACCGAGGTGCGCCATGAAAGTCCAGGCTGCAACGTAGATGATCTGTTTTCTCGCACCAGTCAACCATGGATTCATAGTTGACTTTAAGATAACAATATTCTACCACCTGTAAATTCACCATAGATCAGAAAATGAAATGAGATTACATGATATGAATGTCTACCTGATCTTGTGCGTTTAGTTGGAGGTTCTGAAAATCGTGTTGTTGGAGAAGGATCCTCCCATTTGGCGTATAATTGAGAAAATGATGGAGTTTGATGCGAAACCTTTCAAATGAAGGATTGTTGCAGTGCTTCGCTTCAATGACTTCAAACGATCGAGGGGGCTGAGGAGACCCAACTTTGACGTGGAGGTCCTCTTTAACGGGCGGTCCAGATCTGGATATGGTGACAACTGAATCTGGACCATCGTCCACTTCATCAGAGTTGTCTTTGTTGTATCGGATGTCATCATTGTATTCCTCAATTTTGCATCAAACGTATTGTGACGCAAGTTGGTCATGATTGACACGGAGAATCTACGTCACGCAGTGAATACAAAGGAATGAGGGAAATTTGATTTTACATACCTGTTCGGCAACATTCTTGAAGTTCATCCGTCGCTGATAACTTTCCTTCAAGGGACCATGCATTTTCTCATTTGGCTTCGTATTGTAAACACGGGTGGTGCCTTTGGCGAGGATGTCATCGAAGACATGAGCGCGGGTGTGGTTCTTTGGAAACTCCCAGTTCTTGGGGTCTTTCTCTCTGTTTTGCGTCTTCTGAATGTAGGTCTATTAAGGAAAGTGTCTGGTATATATTAATCCACACAATAATAGCCTGTTGACGTACATTGAGTAGCGTTGAAAGTGTATTGAGGGCATCCTGGCCGCTCGCAATTGTATCCAAAGTGTGGACCTCAAGTGCGACGTACATGTCAAATACAATATAGGCACAGATACACCGCAAGAGGAGATAGCCAATTGGGTTGGCCTCACTTGTGAGAATGCCATGACTAGCGAAAACAAGAACCTGACAATGCAAATTCAAATCATAAGCCAGTAATTAATAGACCAATTTGGAGTCGCTACTTACCCTAGTGATATCTTCTTCTTTACTGCCATCATTGAACTTCATCTTGAACACCTGGTCAAAGTGGTATAGCCCGCGCCATTTTGGCATTGCTGCAAACCTGTCGATTGATAATCAATACTAATTGAGCTAGGGTTTCGGAGGGTAACTGACATCCGCTCCACTGCCGTTACTGAAGCTCGCCCCATAAAGTTCAGAGTTGTCTTGAATTCCACATACAAGTGGTCTCCAAACATGCCCTCAGCGTTGGCATGAAGGCGATCAAAGCAGACCATCGCATATGGATCAGCACACGACACAACTGCAAAGGCATTCTGTAGATATTGAGGAAACTTTGCTTAGATTGTGATTCACAAAGATCGACACGATAGACTCACATCTATGCCTCACAAACTCTCCCCTGACAATATAGTTTCCTTCACATCAGCAGATGCTGCATCCTGAGCACGTTGGATTGTTTCAATAACATCCTTAAGTGAGCGACGTTCGAACGGTCCATTTATTCCGGGTTTGGAAAGTTCTTCACGAGGGATGAGGCAAACTGGACATGGGAATCTCGCATTAACACCACGAATGAGTGTCACGACACACCTGTTGATAGATAAGATACTTGTTAATAAATGAAATTAAACTGAACGTACTGTTCCTCATAGTCTGCCGAGATGATGATTACCCGGGGGAAGAGCCATCAGGCAGTCCTATCCCAACAATGGACCCAACATCCAGTCTTCGAGTGCTTTGCAATTGTTTCTAGCAGCACTTTGAAGGACTCGTGCCACACAGCAGCCTTGAAGTTCGCCCATGTCGACTTCCCACTTTGACCCTTTTCCTCTTTCACCTGTATGAGTAATAAGTACGGTGCATTAAAATCGGGTTAAAAAAAAACAGGTACTTACAATCGGGAGCCAACCAACAACCCGACCTCCGCCCAGTCCATCGCCATTTCGGATGGCCGTGGGCAAGTTGGCAAGGCAAGCTACAATAGGGTAACCCTTCTCGCAACCGAATGAAGAAAGCTTGGCTTTATCGGCATAAAGGATGAAACCAAGTATTTTACCGTCCTCCGGTATGCCAGTCTATCAAAACAGTAAAACATGAATGCCAGGCACAATGTCAATTACAGTAGAATACACTGTTGACAACATACTTGCAAGTCCCAGAAAGAGTCCGCAGTATACGGTTCATCAATGAAACGTACAAACGAATCTCCATCAAATTTTGACAGTCGCTGAGCATCGAAAACACAGTGCGGGCCAACAGTAGGATCCTTCAAGAGGTCACATGCCCAGTCCCAAAGAGATCGGTACCACATGGAGAATTTACGAGGCTCAGGTTCATTTTTGTACTGAACAGAGATGGTAGTTGATTGGAACTGACTCGAAGTGGCATTAGAACCTGGGATCCAAAGCCATGTGCAGGGTGACACTTACTGGTGTGAGGCACACTCCACTGGCATCCCATGTGGCCCGCAAATCAGCATAGTTCCGAATTGTAAATTCTTCACGTTGGCTGTTCGCCTGTTTCAATAACTTGATGAGGCGCTCAGTTTGATCTTTGTTAAGCGCTGCTTCTAAGGCAAGCTCCGCAATCTCGAAGTCAAGTTGAGTCTGGAATGGAGACCAGGGTGCCCTGTCAGCGTCAGGTACATGCGGGTCAGGGAAATGGCTGCGGGAGAAATTGGAGAAGGCAAATGTTTCGGTAATGAGTCCACTGTGAGGATGATATTCGACGCGAATATCGTCCAACTGAGGGCGAGCGTGTGGATCACCTGTCAATTTCAAAAATACAAGTCAGACGGAACATTTAAGACCCGATGGACATTACCTATGTTGCCTGTATCGTTGTCAGGCACACTGATATCTTCGATCAGAGCCTCTGAGGCCCATGTGTTTTTGATGGCTGCAGCAACAGAGTTAGACGGAAATTCCTGCTGATGCTGGTAACGTACCTTGGAAAACACGAGGGACTGTGTGTGGATTGCTCGGCCCAGGCTCACTGGCGATGTTGGCTAGTATTAAAATTTTCACACATTTAAAGGTGCAGTTTTAATAGCAGAAACTCACTATTTTGGAGTTTCCCAAGGAGTGCAAGGTCCTCTTGAAGGTTCTGTTTTTTTTTCATGCACGACTTCCTATGATGCCCAAGGCCAGATGGGTTGAACTGTTTGCCGCAGACATCGCATGGGACCAGCCTTGATCGATCTGGAGGCATCCAGGCAAAGGTTGGGTGCCAGAAGTGGTGGTGTGGGACGAAGTGCGTTGGGTTGAAGGAGAAGCAAACATTGAAACGAACAGAAGCATATCACGAGGCACCGCTGCGATTGCAATGCCAACGTGGTAAGGTCTTAATTACGAAAAGATTCGTAATATCTTATCTGAATCATCATCTCAACAGTATTACAATCGTACCTGATTGCAATAAGCGAATACTTTTTCCGACAAATACCGAATATCTTTGCTCCATGTCCAATGTCTCTACACTCAGTACACAATATGATTTACTTATGCAATGCCTAAATCACAAGTAAACTTCACATCACGCTTACAAACTCAACAAGTCGGTAAACAAGGTCTCTGCCGCTTGTTGGCACTTCTTTTCATCCATTGTTGGAGTTTCAATTTTCAATTTTCTTGACAATCACAAATGACTAACATAGCCCAATGAATGACTTTGGTAATAATACATAATAGCCTACCTGAATACGGCCTGATGTTGCATCCATGCACTGCACTGTGCTCGCATGCTATGGGAGTGACTCGGACTCAGGGTGACTCTGGGTGAGGGAGAGGGTCGTTCGGTTGGGCGAAAGCCCGAGGCGAGGACCCTCGTGGGAGAGTGAGCTGCGCTCGGGTGGGCTGGGCACCGAGCAGGAGCTCTCTCGCACCACGAGAGAAGCTCACGACGGACAAATGAGGACGTTGCGTGCAAGAGGGCACGGTGGGTGGGTGCAAAAACCGAGCAGCCCTTCCGGGCTGTGGCTTCCCAGCGCGCGAGGTGGTGGCAGAGAGAGGCGCCGGCACTTCGCGTCGCTTGTGCACGGACTTTATTCTGTGTCGCCTCAGCTACTCAGAAAACCAATTATCTAACCAGGCAACTTGGGCTGCACATTTTCAACTACATTGTATACATCTCAAGAGAAGGCAAGAAAATATAAAGCTGGCAATACTGGTTTCACTCATATGGACCAACAACCCCCCTCTGCCACTCTACAACTACACCTTCCAAACGACTCCGTTCCCTGTCTGCCTGCTTCTTTGCAGTGTCTCTCAAGGCAGCCTCCAGTTTGTCTTGCGGCACCAAGAGATATGGCATCATTAGGAGGAAATCCAAGTCATCAAATTCTCGAGCTCTACAGCCACTAACTTTGCGCTTAGTAGCATGTGGATCCCCCTCTTGAACCTTCCCCATGTTTTCGACAGCTCGTTGATCCTGGGTAAGTTCAGGACAAAAAATAGATTTCCATCTATTAAGGGCAGCTGTTGCTGGTGGAGCAGCAAAATGTCGCAGTACGGCGGCAGCGTAGACGGCATCGAACAGGATATCTGGTGG
>JBBPUI010000869.1:0-14333 GCA_038094615.1 Heimioporus aff. retisporus | reverse complement strand
ATACCATAGATGATTGCTGCAAGCAGATGACAACATATCATGAGCTGGTGGGTCCTAACCACCACCGCCGATAAAGGGTCGCCGTCAGCCCCACGCTGCTGTCGTACTGAACAAAGGTCTGTCAGATATAAGCCGGGAAGAAAGAGGGCGGGAGAACGAAAGGAGGGAAACACGCCAACAAAACGGACAGACAGACCTATAGTTCACGATGAGGTGCCCGTCCGTAGCAAACGACTGGTCGAACAATATTCCTCCGATGAGCAAGCGAAACACTCCGTGTGAGCGCCGCGTACCCACTTTGAACAAGTTGGATACCGTGTCGTCAGGTGCGGGCGAGAACGCCAAGTTGACGTACGTGAACTAGAGACGAACCGGGGGACCATTCAGAACCAGTACGTCCCCAGCGCGAACTCGGATGAGGACGCGCACCAAAGGTTCCCCGGCCTTCCATCCCAACTCCTTTCTCAGAAACTGGATCACCGCTTGAAAACGGTTGGTGGCAGTGATCTTGTAAAAGTTTCGCTTCATGATGGGGGCATTGCCGACGGCCTTGAAGCGCACGACCACTGGGATTCGAGTGTAACCACACGGCTCTGCCATCAGGAACGCGCGGCGCACCTTTGGAGGGATCCTTCTTCTTATATGTTTCCAAGGCTTGTATGGCCTGCATAAGGGACTCCCCGCCTTCGCCTGGGGTCCACGGAAGGCTAGCTTGGCGACCGAGGTCTTCTGGACTGGCTGGTGGTTCCGCCATCAATGTGCCTCAGTGGTGGTCACCGTATCCCTTCCAACCAGCGGGCGGGCCAATGTTCACTATAAAAGGAAACCCGCAGCACTAAGCAGCTCGGGACTTACAGGTATATAGAAACTTCTTCCGACACTTTATCCGTGAGTGGCACCGAGGATATGCCGCAGTGCAAAAACCTGGGATGGTGGGACCAAAGATGAGGACGGAACTAATGTCGATAACGGCAAGGGCATCTTGCACGATCGGAAAGCCGGCCCGGAGGATGACCATTGCTGCCAGTCAGGAAACACATAGCAATTGGTGTCAATGTACATACTATTAAGCAACCACTGGCTATGAGGAGGTCCATTATTATTGGCTAGAAACCCTGAAAGCCCAATGTTAGTGAATCTTCCCATGCACATATCACGAAGCCGGATTACATGCTGCATCACGGGGACACGAGTGTAGTTGCTGTACAGAGTTTACTCCGTCGGGTTTGGTACGCCGGAGGACAGGATGTCGCTACGCAGATGGTCCGATCAACTACCTACATGGTTGTCAAAGATAGCCATATGAGCATGTAATACACAACTTACTTCGATATCTGGCGAGAAAAGAAAAACCAGAGTCTCAGTGAATAGATCACCGATGACTCTAGTTCTATCGGAATAGTCGAAATACCATACCATTTCTCGTCCAAGCGACACCCAGTTGAAGAATGTGTGGGATTCCAAAGAGGTGATGCGAGAACCATCGCACATATAAGCTGGCTCGAAGAAGTCGCTGATATCGAATTACATTGATATGGGCTTCCCTAAGATTAAGACACTTGCCTAGAAGCAGTATCAAAAACGACCGTCAGGAACATGAGCGTAAGCGTTCATCGAGAGTGCAATACAAGTCTACCGGAAAATAATGGATTGAAGGTGCCAGGCTGGATACTGTTAGCCTGTTGCGCCAGGCATGGGTCGCGGAATGCCGCAAGGGGATAGCTTTCATGCGCTTTTAGGCCTTCTTCACAGAAGATCTAGAGAACCGCTGCATCCTCGTATTCTACTGGTGATTCTCGAAGCCACAAAGGTTCTTACCAAATCGATATTTGAATCTGGCCGGAATCTGTTAGATATCGTTGTGTCCGACGTACTTCTCAATCGAGGCAGCACGAAAGATGAATGCATCGACATTCACGCCCTTGTTGGTATTTAAAGAGTCATAGCATCTCGTTATGGGGGACGGTGCGGCCATTTATTCGCCCAGGGTGGGCTGATGCTGCTACTAGGACGGTCAGCTCAAGGATGAGCGCGAGAGTGAACATTGATTGGAACGAGTACACGAGTCACAAAGGCACGATTGAAGGATATGCTTACTTTCAATCCCAGAGTCCACAGCCGTGATTAACTTGCGATGTACCAGCTGGATCCTGGATCGCCGTAGGAGGAAACGCCCGTCAGATCCAATCTCTCCGGGATATCTCCCATTCCTACAGGTGATAGATCCCCCTGTAATGGCGGGTCGGTTGTTATAGAATGAATGGGATGCAAATAGAGTGCTTGCATTACATAGCGATCATCTGCTTCCGGGGATAAATCAACCCTTGATTTCACCGCGGATCCGCACGGCCAGGCCGAGAACCGTATGGGTGCTTCATGGATTGCCCGCTCGCCACGCACACACGTCGCCAATACCGGGAGCAATTAAAAGCTAGGGCGCGCACACACGGTGCATGTCTTGGCACCAATCGGGAGATGTCGTGTGCTAAATGATGTGCAGAGTCTCGAACCATGGTTCCATTGGAAAAATGCTCGTTCCCATAAGTATCTTCCGTCCACCCCTTTCGAGATAATATGGTGATCGATACTGGTGTCTAAATAAATCCCTCCCGGGATACATTTTGATAGCCACCTCGATGACTCACGGGTTGGTACCTAGAGGAGTCGGCATTGAGGCGATGCCGGAACCGTTGACTCGACGAGGAACAGCAATCATTCAGATCAGTGTGATCACAAGAACGATCATATACGCGCGAAGCTGTGGTTATTTAGCTCGATAAGTCGTCTAAGGGTGATGTAGTGTGCCAAGCTCGGCTAAAGCCGTGGCCCATTTTGTTGATCGGCGTACATCAAGTCACTTGATGTATCACCTGTTGAACGGAGCGGCAAGTGGTGAGAGAGGGTGATGTATCACGAATGAACGAGGACAGCTGATGTATCACCTGATGAGCGGACAGATGCGGCGGATGGCGAGCACAGGCAGTGATACATCACGACAGAGCAAGTGCTGGTCACGCGATATACGGCTGCGGGTGGCGAGCACGGGTGATGCATCAGACAGACATTTTAAAACCGCTATCAAAATCACTGTACCGACTCCACAAGAATGATCATATAACCACTTTAGCTCGGATCAACAAAGACCGCATGCGAAAACGAGACGAGATTGCGAGAATCACCACCACAGCCTGAAGCAAACTTCTTGGATATATACCATCATGAATGCGTAGGGGTCATTCATCCACATTTCCTCTCCCCGGTCGGCCTCCACAGACAGCAAACACTGATGCTGGTGGGTGTAAAGATATCGCAATTCTTTCCCTGAATTCAGCGGTCCATAGGACTCGAAAATGATGCGACCCTTGCCTGTACCCCCTGGATCCCCTTACTCTCTAGTGATTGAAGGGGATGATGCATTTGACCTTTCAAAATCCCTTACTCACACATCTTATTCTCCGGTAGAATCTGTAATTTTTTTCTTGGCCTAATTCTATAGACGAAGTCTAACATTGGCATTTAGGATGTAGTGACGACGATCCCGATGCCTCACATCCTTGAGTGGAAGAGAATAGCTGAGATATGTGGGACGAACGATTTCGTCCCTCAGGTTGTTTATCAGCCGTACACCGAAGCGGATAAGAAACGTTACGTTCGGGATGTGGAGTTACGAGATACCATCTTTTTCCAGTCGACAGATTCGTCCGAACTGGGCATATCCCTTGACGATGCCCTCAAACGAAGATAGAGGCACCTCAAAGACAAGGACGATCGTATGTTCGTTGGTTGTGGACCCTCCATATCAATGCGTGTCCAGGAAAGTGGGCTTCCCCGGCACCTTGTCAGCTCGCTGACGCGATCCTCCAGTGGCCTGGATATCCGTCGTGGTCAAAACAAATCCCGACAAAGGACTTCAGGAATCCCAAGGGTCAAATTACCAGAGCTAAGCTTGCAAAAAGTATCGCCACGTGCATCCGACGTTTCATAGAAGTAGTTCAATCCGACGGTCGTTCATCCCATTTTTACTGAAGTTGCTTTTAGGAGATGCAAGACAAGCCTATGGAGGCTGAATCTGACAAGAGATGGAAAATTGGACAACGGCAAATCGGGGCGGAGCAACTCATCCTGGTTTCTCTCCACCATGTGTCAAAGGGAAGTTGGCAACCTCAATTTCGCATTCGCAGTCCCGTGTTTCCTCATCAAACCGCCGTTAATGTGTGCCCCACATGCAAACGTAGTTGTAGCACGTAAGGATACGCAGCATGTCATTCATTACGTGTGTATGTCCTCATCTAGACCCATGGGGGAACAATACGGATGCGCGATGGGCAACAGAGATAGACCACAGATAGTCGCTGCAAGCAGATGACGACCTATCACGAGCCGGTGGGTCCTAACCACTACCGCCGATAAAGGATCGTCATCAGCCCCACGCTGCTGTCGTACTGTGCAAGGGTCCGTCAGATGTCAGCCGAGAAGAAAGAAGGCGGGAGAACGAAAGGAAGGAAATACGCCAACAAAACGGGCAGACCGACCTATAGTTCACGATGAGGTGCCCGTCCGTAGCAAACGACTGGTTGAGTAACATTCCTCCGTTGAGCAAGCGAAAATGCACCGTATGAGCGATGCGCACGCACCTTGAACAAGTTGGATACCGTGTCGTCGGGTGCGGGCGAGAACGCCAAGTTGATGTACGTGAACTAGAAGCGAACCGGGGGACCATTCAGAATCGGGTACGTCGCCAACGCGAACTCGGATGAGGACGCGCACCAATGGTTCTCCGGCCTTCCATCCCAACTCCTTTCTCAGAAACTGGATCACCGCTTGAAAACGGTTGGTGGCAGTAATCTTGTAAAAGTTTTGCTTCATGATGGGGGCATTGCCGACGGCCTTGAAGCGCACGACCACTGGGAATTGAGTGTAACCATGTGGCTCTGCATCGGGAACGTACGACGGACGCACCCTTGGAGGGATCCTTCTTTTTGTAGGTCTCCAAGGCTTGTATGGCCTGCATAAGGGACTCTCCGCCTTCACCCGGGGTCCATGGAAGGCTAGCCTGGCGACCGAGGTCTTCTGGACTGGCTGGTGGTTGTGCCATCGATGTGCCTCAGTGGTGGTCACCGTAACCCTTCTGACTAGCGAGCGGGCTAATGTTGTTCGCCATAAAAGGAAAACCCCTGACTCGGTTGAAGGGCAACGGTAAAAAAATATTGAGTGCACCGTAGTCCCTGCGTCATTCTTTTCGCCCGCCACTACTCACGCGACGGACTTCATTCCGTTCCTCCCTTCGTCCGACGCTGCTTCGCTCGACTTCCATCGGCTCGAATTCCGCTGTTCGGTGCCCAACCCGCCCTCGCAGCACGCTCTCCGCGAGAGTTTCGGGTCTAGTTTCGGGCCGGAAAAAGGCTGACCCCTTTTTCGCCCACCCATGCACAACACAGTTCTATCTACCCGTCCCTAGCCTACCGGACTGCGTTGTATTCACTGCCATCCAGCCGCGGTAATTGAAAGGCATAGATACATTGGCCGTTGTAATCTTATGTAGCTTTACATTACCAATCGGGTGCACATTCCATGTGCCTCGAGTTAAGCAGAATCCACCTTCTCGCGCGGAGGCATGACGTACGCTCCCGACCCTGGAGAATACGCATCCTTTAGGCAAGAATGAGCTTCCAGGGCTCTCTAACAACAAAACGCCACAAGAAAGGATGCTTGCCTTGATCATGCCCCTGAAGATCATCGCCAAAGCTGTCCTGCTCTCCCACAGCGGATACAGCACGACCGCAAAAGCCGAACAGAACGTCCACAAAATACCAATCACGACCCAAACAGAGAAACCGGCGACGCTGTACACGGTGGACGCCCCGAACAGAGGAAGGGGTATGATGATCATGAACACCAACGTCTGCACATCTGTCAGGCACGCCATGTTATTCTCTTTCGGGGGAATCGCACCATGATCACGGACGACCACACAGCGAATCTAAACGCTTTCTTGAGCCCCACCGGGTCAAGCTCATTGTCAAGTGCTGGTTCGTCTGTCTCGGACGTGACTGACGCCGGTGCGTCCTTCTTTTCAGATACCATGTCGTTAGCATGGTGGACAGTAGTCCTTACGACTGGTGCATTAATCGCTCTGGTTCCTGCAAAGTCGTAATTATCTGGCCACTGCAAGCGATCAGAAAGGTAACCGGGGAAACCAAACGTCAACATACTATCAGAGATACAGTCACGGAGACGATGCCGCCAATAGCAATCGACACAAGATTGCCCCCGAGCATTTCGTAATTGCCTGGTCAAGGACCCAAAAGCATCAGTACGAAACTTCGTCTTGCTATGGTGATCCTAGTCCTACCTCCACTCGTCTAGTAGGAGGGAAGGTAAGCATTAGCCAATGCCATGCGTAATGACGAAACAAAATGACTTGCAGTAACATTGATCACGCCACCGTTCAAGCTCGATGTGATCCCGAGCCAGGCGGCGATGCCAGCAACAAGTCCGATCAGTGCGCCAGAAATGCATCCGATACGATTGGCTTTGCTCCACGTGACAGAGAGTGCAATGGGGACGACACCCGAACCGAGGATGACACCCATAAAGGTCTAACACGCGACGTAAAATCAGCCCAGCGAACCATCCCGTTGCATAGATATGTCCAACATACGTAGAGCCAACCCATGGACACTCCGATGTAATAGAAGATGGTGCCGGCGATGCCCATTACGAGGGCAAAGATGGCAACCTACGAGAATACCATATAAGGTACACATTGGTGTAGAAAGAAGACGATACGTACACCAAGGTGACTCATTCGCAGGACATGCTGCTCGGTGGCTTGAGGGTTTATGTACCTCTGTTAGATGGCATCCGCATTCCGTACACATTAGGGACAAGAAACAACTTACCACATAGACGTCATACGTCAAAATGGACGAAACCGCGATCAATTCGGCGCTCGTCGCACTCGTCACGGCCAAGAACAGCACAACCAACAACGCTGCCGCACCGCTTTGTCCCAAGAGCGTTGCAGCAGCGAAGGAAGCCGGAAGTCCTGCTGAGATATCCGCCTGCGAGAGAGGGTGAAGCAATGGCACGAAGCCAGTCGCCGTAGGCACTTGGGTCGGCGATGAAGTAGCAGGAACCGCTCCAAGTGCAACAGCTGCCAGCCCAAGCGTCGTGGAAAACGCAAAGGGAACTGCGAACCAGGAAAGCCCTCCGATCAGGTATGCCTTGACAGTCGTGGCCGGGCGACTGGCAATGGCACGTTGCCAGTACGCTTGGTCCTGGAATACAGTGGCGAAGTTCCCGATAAGGTTGATAACGCCGAATATAAGCCCGTTCAAAGAACGGAGTGTGAGGTAGGACCCATGGGCATTTCCAGACACGGGCGTGGTTTGCGTAGCTTCCGAAAGAAGGTGGTGCATTTTGCCGATCGAACCAATGTATCCGGACGTCGCGTAGACCGTAAACACGAACGTCAGGATGATAGCAAAGAGAACTGTGGTGTGCGTGCTAGCATTGAAAGCAATGAGAAAGTGGGGACAAGGAGAGTGATCATAGTACGTACTAGTCGCAAAGTAAGGTAGACCGCATGCCACCGACCATGACATAAATCGCGACTCCAAGCGGAATCAGGAAACACGCAGCGATGGTGTTCATACCTGTCAGACTAGCCACTGTTGCCGATCCACCGAGGACGAGCATAGAAGAAACGATGATGTTCGTGGCCAAACCAAAGAACATGAATACCAAGTGCGCGAGCGTTCCCCATCGCGTAGCGACAATTTCAAGCCACGTGTGCGCATACGGTGCATTCAACTTGAGTTTCGCGGCCAATTGGGCAAACAGTAGGATCTGAACCGTCGCGCCCGCCGCGTACCACCATGGCCCCGATATACCATATCTGTACGCAACCGCGCTTGATTGAAGCTAACGACGCGTTCAGGTCAACGCTATCCGTGAAAAACGCAGGGCGGAACACACCAGCGTCGCAGCCCAGGTCCAGGCGGAGACGATACCAGACGCGATAAGACCGGGTTTGACTGACCGAGAGGCGGACGTAAACTCCTCCGAGTTCCGAGGTGATACGCCGGTATACCTTGATTGAATGGCAGTCAAGCCGATCATGAAAGCACTGAAGAACAACCCGATTCCTAGCATGCGGTATCACGGTGCACGTGAGGCTACTATCACCGAACGTTCACCCGAGGACATATGCTTACCGACGACTGGAACGAAGCATATTTAACGCGTACCCATGTGATACGACCGAGAGTGACACGTACCAACCCCATATCCTGCGCCCTGCGGAAGCACTTTGCTGTCGGACATGCTGCAGTTGAGAGAAGTTCAACTATCCGCTTGTTCCCGCGCTCGCGGCTATTATATAGGCAAGAGCTTCTTAGTTCTTATCAGCGTTTGAAGTTAGTGCCGAACTGCGATGTCTTGTACTCTGATAAGGAACATGGAACCCCACTTCGAGTTGAAACCACGTAAACTTGCCCGTATCTGCAAAGAAAGAACGATTCGGCATCACCTACACTGGCAGAGATAATTAGAGCTGAACAGGAAATGGTCGCTTCACGCGACAGTCACAGGCCTGACAACTGGTCACGAGACTACGTCGGAGCCTAGCAAATTTTAGCTAGTCTTTATCTTAATTTACCATATTTAGCAAGCTTTTAATTCACCACCAAAACATCTGAAAACATATCAGCCACAGTGGCTTGCCTCATGTTCGGTCTGACCATCGCCATGCACTCTCGAATAAACTTGCCCGTCGCCACGGCATCCAACATCCACACTGCTGACAGCGTGTGGGATCGTATAGATAAAGCGTAACTCTACTCATGCGAAAAGATCACCACATACCTTATCATGTTGACAGCTGGTGATGACATCGAGGCACTGGGAGCAGATGATCATGATGCCTGACCATACGATTATAAAGAAAATGCTCGTGCCCACTCATTGGGATGAAGCGGCCCGCAATTCTAAAAAAATTGTAGTCCTTATTTTATGAACAGGCCATGGTCAGGAACAAAGGGGTAAATGAGTACATCAAGTGACGTCGCCACTGACGTTCCCTACTTAGACCATGTTATTTTTTCTCCGTTGATGAGCTCGTATTCAGGTCGTTAATTGCTGTAAAACATCTCCCCGGAGAATCTTCGTCAATTGGCCTCCTTTCTCGACATCGAAAGCATCATCATAGCAAAATGGGCGGGTATTTGGTGTCATAACTGACCGTGAAGATGTGCTAACAACCAGCATAGATAACTTCGTTTGGATAGGACGCCCCAGCATGTTCTGTTCGAGCGGGGAAGGCGCATACCGAAACGGGGCAAACTCGCTCTCGTCCATCGCCGGGGGCGCACCTATTTACCGTCAATCAATCCGTATCAATCGGTGTCCCGCAAAAAGACATCAAGTACAAAAAGATGCATGAAGAGCCCGGTTGTGCATAGAGGCAAGAAAAGATATGGGTAGATTAGCCAAAGTCCAACCATGTCGGGGGCAGTTGCCGCTTCGCGTTCTTGAGGCTGAAACACTTCTAACAAGAACATGCTGGTTGTACGAAGAAGCCGCTTCCGTGATTCGTCAATTCAGTTGAAGACGTTGAAAAGGGTGACACGGTAAAGTACGGGTAGCGTGAAACGGTGCCAGTGGTGAGGTTAGGTACTTTTAGTCGATCGACCGTTATCCTCTCCGAGGAAAGTTTCAAGCTATATGGGGGTTCCTGAGTTAAAACAATACAGCCGAGGAGGTCGTGCACGCAACTTTGTCATGGCCACCAGATCATCAGCCCCGATGCAGTTCTTACATGCTACCTCGCCACACATCATCTCAAAGCCCGCAGACCCACCCACCCGGTATAGGCTATGACTCTGCGGTCCCCAGTTCATGCCGGCGTTGCTTCGAGACGGTCGTCTCAATACAGAACCCATTCGTTGTCGCCGTCGGACGTGGTCGTCTCCATCGTTTTTGCTTCCGGAAGTCGTCATGGCCACACACCGCTCCGGCATTCTATCGAAACGCACGCTCGTGGGGCGAAGGGGGTAGGCGGTGACGCTAGCGTAGCGGACGCACACAATTTTGTACGCACTCGTTCAAGGCACCCTTCCGTGCGAAGCGCAGTCGCCACGCGAACGGCACGCGTCCGCCCCATCATTGAAGATCTCCCGATAATGTTGCCGAGACATCCACCGCGGAACAGCTTCTTCATGTGACCAGGCTGACCTGATTCATTATATATACGTGGTCGTGGGCGAGGATTCGAAACCCGATGGCCCGTGGCAACGTGTACGCTCGCCATGGCGACAGCAGCTAAAAGAGGGGATGGAACAGAGAGGCCCATCGAAAATACGGCAGTGGCAAATGGCAGCGTGGCATGGCATGACGCCGCGTCTCCGCGACGATGACGTGCTCGCGCTCGTTCTTCAGGATATACGGTGGTGCCAGATCGCTCGGATCTCCAAGGCTATATTCTGCGCGCGGAACGGGTTGTCTGTTTCGAAGCTGTCGAACCTGAGGGTGCTGGTGACGTGTCGAGGGCCGAAAAGACGTTTGCCCGAAGCGAGGCGCTGTCCAGATCGGCATCTGCGATCGAGAGAGCGGTGTGTGTTGTATGTGTGTGAGTGTCGCGGGCGTTCGCACGGGGCGAGGGCCTCGCGTCTGAGCTAACCCTTCGTGCACATGCCATGTCCGCCACACCCTCGAATAACCTTGCCCAATGCCCGTCGCCACGGCACCCCCAATATCCGCACTGACACGGCGTGAGACCGCAAAGATAAGTGACCCTGTGCGAAAAAAAAAAGAACACCACACACCTTATCATACCGACAGCCAATGGCGTCGAGGGATTTGGATAGGATGCAGCCTCCCGTTCGAGATCGAGGCACGACGACGCAGAGATTCGGAAATGCCCGTGCGCACCTATCGCAGTTCGAAGCGACCTCAGGGGAATATGAAACGAGCTTGTCCACCTCCCCCTTTTTTTGTTGCTTTCTCCCTGGCGGACACTGCCAGGGGCGAAAGGCGGAAGAACGACGCATCGCCATTGGCCACGTTGGCCACGGTCGATTGTCTGTGTTCCGATTCGATGCCATCGGCCATTGGCCATTTTCCCTCGTCCGCGCACGTCCGCGTTATGAATGCAAGTACTCTGCCAGGACCGCGGGCCAACTCCAACTGGGATCGCGAAAAAGAAAGAAAGCAAGAAAACAGCGCTGCACCACGCGGCACGGTGGCATGCGAGGTGGCGAACGAATCACGAGACGACCCGCAGTCTCTGAACGGCATGGGAAGTGAGCGTTCCCAGCGACTTCATTTCGAGGCTCTGATCGTAGATCACGCTCAGGGTAGACTCGGCCAACTTCACACGTCCATGCCGCATCTCGAAAAAAAAAAAAGTCTGTTTGGGGCATTCGAGAAGTGGGCGCTGAGAACCACGAACGACGTGTTACCGATCTCGGTCTCTCTCGGCGCAACTTCGGAGTCGAGGTTCGAACGCCTCCTGAGTAAATATGTCACGCGCCCCTCGACAGCTCATGCTCAGGGTCGACTCGTCCAACCGTCGCACGCCCATTGTTCGAAAAGAAAGATCTGTTTGGGGTTTGCATGCTGAGAGCCAGACACGACCGAACTCGGCGCGACATTCGGTCTGGTGACCAGCAGAGGAAAAACGATTTGACAAGAACGAGATTCGAACTCGTGCCCTTTCGGACTGGATAGGTATGTTAACCTGATTCCAGCGCCTTAGACCGCTCGGCCATCTTGCCTTTAAGCTGACAAGCTATTGGATAGATTCATACCACGGTAAAATCCCCACATTACTAACGAAAGAAGACTGACGTGACACCACCGCCTCCCTCCCCCACGGGTTCGAACAAGCTACAAGCTACCCTTACATCCCGATCTTGGACCAAAACCACGGTCGGGGTCGCACACACCCTCAAACCCATTCACACCCACTCGGCCACGTCCGATCAAACGCCCAGTCCATCCCTCGTCATGTGTTGCGCGCAGCCATCGCAACCGAGAACGCACCTCCGAACATGGACATAGCCTATCATTGCCATCACACGATCGGGCCGCGCTATATATACGCGATGATGCGATCGCAATGCATTTCGACTGTCGCCCCTGGAATGGTGTTCTAGACCGATCGCGGTGCGTTATGCGGTCGACAGGGCCCCCCATCCATCATTATCTCACATATCATCATCATCAACATCATCATCTGGGGGTACAAATCTTGATCGTCGAAGATCGCTTCCCATGCCCTTGTCGGGACCGTTCCTACGAGCGACCAATGAGACGCATGCGATGAGGCGTGCCAACCCCAACGCGTCCTCGCAAGGGCGCACAAGGCCTCGAGATCGGCGTGCGTCGCATCACACCATCATACATCAACGCATCACTTCCGACTGCCAAGCCCACACGCGATCCATCACGTTTTAGCATACATGTCCCTCCCTCCCCCACCTCTAGTCCAGCTGCACGACGTTAAACCCGCCACGTGCGTTCGCGACGACGAACCGCCCCATGCCTTCATCAAAGTCCACCCGGTCCTGACCGGCGTCCATCCGCTCTTCCCGCCGGCGCACCGCGTACACCGCCTCCCCCGTCTCGAACACCGGCCCAAACTGCATCTCGTACGGCGGTATGAACAGCAAGCCTGGACTAACTAGCCGCAGCGCCTCGTCGGCAACGACCACACCTCGGCCCGATGACCCGAGTGAGATCGTCGTGCACGGTCCGGCACCGTCCCAGTGAGGCTCGTGGGGAGGCAGGTACGTCAGTCTGTACGGAAACGGGTGCATGTCGCCCAACAGCCTGTCCCGGCCCTCGTCGTCCACCAGCGGGACCAACATCACCATCGACACGCTCTCGGGCCGCCGGCGCGACCGCGCTGCGATCGTCAACGTCGGGGACGTGGTCGGCATCGCGTGTCGGTCCCCGTCCCGCGCAGCGCACGTCGTGAACCCGATCGGTCGACTCACTGCGCCGTGAAACATGAACACCCGCTCCGGTTCCACGAACGTCCGTCCCTCTGCTGGAATCCGCGGCACCGGAAATACGCTCACGCAGTGCTCCCATACGACCAAGAGATGGGCCGAAAACACCACGAAATCTAGAAAGCTGCCAAACTGGACAGGCCCGCGGGTCAGTTCGGGCAGGGTAGCCGAGCGGGACGACTTGCCACATCCGGCAGCCGTGTGAGCAACGCCGCGCCCGTCGTCTGTGCGTGCCAGTCGAGCACCTCTAGCCCACCCTCCTCGCGCGTCGTCGTCGTCGTCGTATCGAGGACCAAGAACTGTCTCCAAACGCCCACCACGACGCCCGGCACGCGCGCATAGTCGCACCGCGTCACGAACGGCGCTTTCAACCGCGTCGAGACCACCTTGGCGAAGCGATGGGACCTGATTGCGTCAGACTCCCATGTCGAGGGGAAGGAAGAAAAAAAAAAGAAGACGTGGACGCACCCGTGCGGCACCCTCGGTCCGACTGCGATGACGCCAGGGACGTCGTCATCCTTGACGATGCGACACGGCACGCCTTCGATGGGGGTCCACTCTCCGACGTGCTTGAGCCCCTGAGCGAGCCCGGTGGGCCAGCCGAGGATGAGCCAGTGGTCGACCCGGTCTCCGCGGACGGTCAAGAGCTCTGTCCCGCCGGGGATGAACACGACTTGGTCTACACGCTCCTCGGGCCCGTCCGTGTGCCGCGAGGACGCGATCGTCCTGGCGGACAGCCGTGGCCACTTGCGGTCGAGATGCAGTGCGCGCAACGTGCGCCGTTCGAGCTCCATCGCGGAGAGGAGCGACAGCGGATGCGAAGGTCCGGGTACGGGCAGGCGCCGGTCCAGGACGTGGGTGCAGAACTGCGTGTGCCAGACAGCGCGGAGGCGGCTGAGCGCATAGAACCGTCGCGAGGTCTTTGCCCGGGCGCATGAGCCTTGGGTTACTCCGTCGTGTTCAGGGCTCGGACTCACCTGGCGGAGCGCGAGGACGGCGCAGGGGGAGAGCGCCTGGAAGACGAGAACGAGAATGTCGTCGACGAGCATGTCGAACGTGCAGCGCGCCATTGATGGAGAAGGGGGGGGAGGGGACCGTTGTGGGGATGCGGTATGAGCGCAGTCCACACACGATTCGCCAAATATATACACGAGATGTGTGCTCCGTACACACACACGCAGGTCGAGGGTGTGATGCGAAAGAAAAAGGTCAGCGCGCGAGGAGTCGAAGGAAGAGCGAGCGAGCGAGTCCGAGACAGGGGGAGGGGGGGGGAGGGGGCCATATCGAACCGGACTGGCACGAAAACAACGTGCCGAT
>JBBPUI010000868.1:0-14336 GCA_038094615.1 Heimioporus aff. retisporus | reverse complement strand
CTCTCTGAATCCATTTCGATCGAGACGTGAGGATGCTAGCATTTAGGCGCCAGCTTCAAAAACGACTCCAGAACGGCCACCCAGTGACCCAAACTGGGGCCGTTTCGAATTTTGGAACGACCTTGGTTAAGCAGCATTTCGCGCGTGATCGTAAATACGTAAGCACCCCATGATATTTAAATTGACCAAACAAGCATCATATGAGTCCGTGGTTACTTCTTTTACGTTCTCCCTACCAGCAGGGCCAAGTTTTTGAAGCTGAATATTATAGGCGCTGGCAGCTGCTAGGCTTCACATCGTTCGAACTTCGCATCCAGTGGTGAATAGGGGATGTATCTACACAATATTTGGATACCGAACGAGACCCTAAGCTTGCAATCACGTCGGTGCTTTCTGACTGAGCATAACCTTGTCCACTCCTCTGGCTTTGCAAGTCCGTCGGTATTTGTATTATGTAACGGTATATACGTACTTCTGACCTCGAAAGAGTAAACCGCAAAGGTTCACGACTCGCTAAAAACATCCACCATCGAGGAGACAAACTAACAAACGGACGACAAGTGCGGCAGTAAGGGGTGATATAATGATTCGTGACTTCGGTAGCGACCATAATCTTTGCGGTAGCGGCGGACGGTCCGCCTTCGTTTCTACGTGCGGGGATTATGGTTGAGCGGGAATTGTTTCTATGGTTTCACTAAGCCATGGGAAGAGCCAAACAAACCCTAGAGATCGGCGACTCGGCAACTAGCACAGGGCCAATAGTACACCGAACGAGCCAATGGGAGCACAGAAGTGATTATTTCTCACCATGACACATCCTACAAACGAAGCGTGTTGCGGGGTTATTGGCGCCTCACCTCGCTAGCCGAGCAGGCTCTTGAGACGACGGTTTGGATGGCGGGTAGCATCTCCTCGAACAACCTGTAGGTAGGTAAGCATGGTGGTTGGGGCAACGACGGAAGCAAAAGAGCAGCTCCGATTGCAAATTACGACCTTCAACCAGCTGCTTGTCTTGGTATCACCTTACGGTTACTAGCACCGGAACCTTGGTCAGAGGTTCACTGGGTAGCAACGCGGTACGGAGATAATACCGCAGCTGTCGAGTGTGCTTGATGTCGTCCTGCGTATCGCTGAGATGAATCTGGACTAACCTGTGGGTGGCCCCCTTGTGGTGGCAGTGGATTGAAAAAAAATCCAAAACAAGAACTCACCTTGTCCTCTGATCGGATTTGGAACGTGTGTTGTCACTATCACTGATCGAGAAGCACGACGTGTCGCAGAATGTCCGATGGGGCTGGAGCTACTCTGCTTATCGAAGGCACGTGTACCAGCTTTTCTTAAAAGTAGCTCTTATCGAGTAACATAACGCAGACTTCTTAGAATTGACTTCCAATTGTGGGACTGTCGAGCTGGCAATTACCAGCTTGATCCAGGTCCCATGATACATACAAAGTACGAGGTTTCTAGCGGACTCTTGAAAACCTTCATACCCAATTTCAATTTCCCCAGGTCCACCATGGAGTTGCATGCATCTCCCCCAGAGTATTTGACTGACTTGAAGCAAAACGGCGATTCCACCTTAGATACCGTGCCATCCAAGGTCGACGAGGCCAAGGTGCTCATTGCAGCGGTTCATGAAGATGAGCCTCTGGTTACTAGGAGAGAGCTCTGGAGTTTCTATCGTGCGTTATCCACTCTCAACCGCACGCCCTGTTTATGAAGTGACTGCAGTCTACTCCAACGGGGACAATGTGCGGCTGCGTTTTATCTCGTTTGATTCTTCACGCTCATCCGGTTAGGGTGTCGGCCCTGTTGGTTATACTCAAACATTGTTCCAAAGCCTCGCAACCTCTGCTGGTTACGATCCAACCATTGGGCCGGGCTCGTCTTGTCTTTCCAATACTGCATCGGGCCAATGTGTTCTCCCCTGGATGGGTGGTACTAAGTCCGTCGCCGGCATTGTCCTCATTGCAAACGGGATCAGCTTTGCCATTATGACGGCCATGTTCACGACGATCGGCTCCGCTGGCGACTATGGCAACTTTGGTAGCTGGTTTCTGTTTGGAGTAACGCTCATCTGTTGGGCCGCTCAGTATGCCTGTATGGCACTTACGTGTGCGTAGCATTCATTACGGTGTTTGATCGATTTTAGACGATGTTTTTTTAGCCCCGGATCGTTGGAAACTCGCGATGGCGCTTTATATCATCGGTTTCGTCACCTATGGTGCAACGCTGGTCTTCTACTCGGCCGCCTTTCCACGTCTCGCCCGCAATACGCCTCACTCCCGTTCTCTGCGTGAAAAATACGAAAATGGTGACATTCCTGTCGAGGAATATGAAATGGAAGAGTCCCTTGAGAAGAATAGGATCTGTAATATATTCACGGTGGGTTCAGGGATATGCTTGGTTGATTTCGACTACACACATTCGAGCACATCAGGTACATAGTAACGTTGGTTATACGGTTACATACCTTTTGAACTTAGCGCTCCTCCTTCCACCGAGAACGGCGAATGACCCCAAGGTCGACAATTATGTATTAGTCCTGTATGTTCACCCTCACGGCTGGATAACTCACTACTCACTCTGCGATAGAGACAATTCTTACTGGGTTCTACTAGGAATTTGGTGGTGTATGTGTCCGTCACACTAGTGAGTGTTGGTGAACGGCTGATCTTGGTTTAGTTATATGCCAATCACATCGCCCGGGTCCTCCTCTGCCCAAGGGTGAGAGATATCTCACTATAGGATGGAAGCAGGTAATCAAACGTGCTACAACGCGAAGGCTACATGTTAATATCACGTTTAGATCTGGGCAGCTCTCAAGACGTATAAATGCCTCCCGTATACTTTTGTGTACCTTGTTGCCTATTTCCTCTTGTCAGATGTAAGTGCCCGTACTCCCCCTTTCAGCACAGTTACTTGACTGAATATTACTAACTCATTAGGGACTCAATACCACTGGCACCCTCGTGTCTATTTGTCAAAATGATAAATTTGGTTTCTCATTCTTGCAGAGCACTTATCTTGGTTTGTCGCAGGCCATCGCTTCGACCATCAGTACTCTTGGATTTTGGTATATCCAACGCTACTGGAAAATAAGTACAAAGAAAATGGTGCGCTTGTTCAATATTCTTGGATTCTATACAATCCTGACGACTATGACAGTTTGTCGTGACTAATGTCGTCACTATTTTGATCCCGCTTTGGGGTATGATCGGAATATGGACCAACAAATTTGGGTGAGCCTGGGTCCATGCATTTTTCCGGGCACACGACGACATCTCGTTTCAAGGTTCCACAACGTTTGGGAATTTTGGTGGAGCAGCTTTGAAATTTTTGCACCGCGACTCCGCTGATCGAAACGCAGGGCCTATAACGTCATATTCGGTCTGTTCCAAGCCCCGTATTACGCCTACTCGCTCACGATGATGGCTGAGCTGAGTCCGCCTGGGTTCGACAACATGGTATTTCAACCATCGTTTTTTCGTCTGGCTCCGGTCTTGAATCGTACCCCCGTAGTTCTTCGGCCTCTGGGGTCTGTCCAACCGCGCCTCGTCCATGGTCGGACCTTATGTCGTCCAGGCGATCATCGATAAGACGCAGAATAACTGGCAAGGGTTCTCTTTCTTGTTTGCGATCTGCACGGCTGCGTCTTTGGTCATCTGGTTTGGCGTCGATGTTACCAAAGGGAGGCGGGATGCCGTGAGGTGGGCAGCGGTGAAGCGCAGTTGAGGTGACGGATGTTCGCCGGGTGTAAAAATTTGAGACGTTTCGTACAAACCCTGATTGACCGTGGTAACGACAAGCGCAGGAAGTAAAAACGTTTGCAAATCAGGCGTGTCTAAAGGTTCCTGCGTGTTACCCGAAGGTGTAGACATTCTGATCGTCCAGAAAATTGGACCAACGAGCGGTGGTCAGAGTGAATCATTACGAAACAAACCAGGACATATTTACCGCTAGTATCGTGGACACGATGCCACGCACGCAGTTAGGTCGACTCTGCCGAAGCGCTTCCGATGCTGAGGTAGGTTCGTTTATCAGGAAGCGAGGCCGTGCCACGGATGGAAATGATTACCTGTGACGATAATACTTGACAACGATGTAGTTCAGAAGAGCTGTCCACGCCATTTTCAGGTTCCACGGGCTGCTGGCAGAAGCACTGCCAGTGGATGGCCAGTCGTCCAAGCAATCATCAGTTTCGTTCCCATCCGTCCCATCACGCCTTTCGTAATTGTCAAAGCCTACGACGACCGTCGCTAAAAACAGTGATCTTAGGACAGGTACTGCGATGCAGACGTGACGCACGCCAATACATGAGAGCCAGGTGCCTCAAAATTTGGTGCTTCGAGTTTCAAGCGTGTCCGCGTTCACCAACCGAAAGTGTTTGGTGAGTGGAATGACCGGTCCATTCTTCTGCACAGCAGGCTGGGGTGCTTCCTTGGCAACCATAGCCAGCACGATGACAGAGACCACCAGGGGAAAGCGTGTTCTATCGCGAACGACTTGCGGAGCGACTGGTCGAGGGATCGGCTGACCTGCTCGCAATTAATATCGTGAGCCCATGACGAGACACATCGATCTCTAACGGGGTCGGTTTCATGACCATGCGCCAGGGTGTCGTTGTTATCTCTATTGATATCGTAGTCGCCTCCAAACGCAATAAAGCGCAGGTACCCTGAAAGTGATCTTTTCTCATCTGTGACACCAACGGGTCACCGCGGGAATTTGTACAGTCGATTCCGATGACATATCTCTGTGAAACGCTCGTTGGGAGTAGACACAGCGGGAACCCTCGGGTAACGGTGGCTTTTCAATGAATAAACTTGCTAGTACACCACGATGCTCGAGATATTTTGCCTTATGTCGGTTCTTCACTGTAGCATCTGCTGCTACGGTGATCAAACGTTTTGGGTTCAGCGTGCGGGGGTTTCAATTTACGTGCTCCAGCACTCGTGAAAGTGTCTATCGTGGAAGGACAGTAGGGCTACCTTGGGTCGTCGGCTATAGTATGTCGTGTCCCTGCCCCTGCAACAAGGGCTCGAGTTCAGCATTTCCAGGAGCCGCCTGCTCGTGATCGGTTTCATAAACTGTCGGTATTGATGAAAAATGGTCCGCGTTCAAGTGCGTACAACAGGCACTTACGGAAGGTCAGCTCCTCAAGCGTCCGCCCCGATGTCTCTGGGAGCAAGAAGTATATGAATACAACCTGACACCCGATCCACACGCAGTATCTAAACGCTACTTCAGCCTCAGTCCATTTTTTAAATATAAAACGTAACTCACATAATATAGTATTTCCAACCTGCCGATCCAGCAGCCTCAGATCAGCCTGATAAAACGGGTATGGAGCAGAGGCGTACCTGCAACATGGATCCCAATAGGATCTATGAATTGGCTAGCAAACCCTGCGCTATAGCTGCACCACTGAGCGATCGTGATGCCTCTAGTTCGCATATGGAATGGAAATAACTCGACAAAGAACACTGTTCCCTTCGTCACGATGGTCACAACCCCTTCAATCATCCTTCGAGCTTACTTTGTAACAGTGCATTGTACGCCAGATTATAAGCCGGACCGTGTAAAAGGACGACTCTGCAAATCGTGTGATGGGAAAGTACATACCGTACTTGTCGATGAATGGTAATACTCACGATAGAACCAGCCGCGAAGAAAGTATGCTCCGGGTTCGTGCATAGTGTGCACTAGCCATGATCCAAGCGATGAAAACCATGAACAAAGAGGTTGTACATGCCTGATGAAAACTGAGCACAATGAGGACAGAAAGCCGAAAACCATTACAGACCAAAAACATTGTCCGCCGCGGAAACCGGGGTGCAATAAATGCGATAAACATACCGTTCACGAGCTCCCATACACATTTTGCAAGGTTAAACAAGTTCTTTGTCCGGTTATCACGGATACCAATGGTGTCTAAAACCGGTGAAAGGAAGTACCTTCGTATGTCGTGAGCAAGAAATGTAAAGATCCCCGAAATAGCTTACGAAATTAGCCCCCTTCCGCTCGACACACTGAACACGGCGATGAAAGATGCGACGAAGACCCGCTTTCGCATTCCTGGTGTGGACAATACTTCACTCCAGCCCATCTTTGCATTCATCAGCTCCTCTGCAAGCGTACTTTCAATCTGGCTATACTCTGCCACGACAAATTCCGAGCTCTTGTCCCCTTCTGCATGGCACTTCACCAGAATGGCATGTGCTTCATCCCTTCTGCCCTTTGAGAGAAGCCAACGAGGAGATTCAGGGAGAAACCAAATAAACGATATCTGAAGAAGACTAGGCAATACTTGCAGGAAAGACGGGATCCGCCATGCCCAATCGTTGGGTATGGCAAATGTGCTGAGGGTCACCCCAGCTGCAGTCAAAGTACCTAAGTGGGGTCAACATCGTCTCTTCCAACAGCGGATCACAACATCGACTGACCGACCATGTAACTAGCGCCAAAGAGCGAACCCAATGTTGCGCATTCCTTGGGATGCGACAACTCTTTAGTAGTTCATTGACCAATGGCAAGAAGTCAAGGATTACAACACACCTCCAATCAAAGAGGAAGCTGAAACAATGGCAAAAATGATGCCAAATCCTAATATGAAGCGGGCAACGGTAAACATTATAACTAGGGTACTCAAGCTGAGCAACACGTCCCGAGAGACATGAATTGCTTACGATTCAGCGCGGCCCCTTGTAGAGCACCCCCAGTGACCATGAAGATGCTCCCGATGACTATCGAATGTCGTCTCCCAACCTTATCGACAATGAAGGGGACAAACGGAACAGCAACGATGGAACCCAGGGGTAGCATTGCTGATATGAGACCAAGTAAAGCAGAATGCGGATGATGGTAATCTGCCATCCGACAAGGTCAATCGTTTACATCACTAACAGAGGACGTATTTTACATTCGAGCCATGAGGGGACCGCTTGGAGGCCATTTAACATGGACCCATCAATCCTGCCACAGCCACTTCATATCAGCTCTGCGCCACGAAACAAGTGTCAATCAGTTCATACCCGTGAGCGACCTGAACGCCAAAACAAGTTGGAACCATGAAGAGGTACAAAAGACGGAGGTTGGGCTTCCTATACCAAGGAACTTTGTCGTGCTGAGCAAGACGAGAGACGATTCCATCGTTGCTCCCTGATCGGCCCGCATGATTACCACTCTGGGTGGTCATAGTGATGCAGAGACCGCAGAAAGCTCGGGATATCAACTTTAAGTAGTGCAAAGAGAACCTGACAGCCGCGATATGGTTAATGTTCCCGCGGTCAGTGTTACCAAGCTATACCCATTTCGGCCTCAGGGTGGACGTAATTCGGTATATGCGCCGCCTATCGAACTTTCCGCCCTGGACATCAGTGGCGGGCGGGGGCGGCGGCGACTGATGCATGGATGCATCACGGTCTGATGGTCACTGGCAACGGAGTCTGACCAAACATATACAAAGAAATTCGGTTCGCATGAACAGCAGGCAATCACGATCACCACAACGTACCCACTGGCAGGAGCCCGGTGACCCATTGGTGAAATAATGGGCAAACAACCCCATAGAACTCACTGTTCCAACCCAGTTAATGTGGCGAACGAAATGACCGCTAGACGTGTGGATATTTTGTAAGTATTGTCCTATTCGCAATCTTGTGTGTCAGAACGGCTCACACCCAGGGCCGCGTGTGTCTAAAGATGTCAAGTACGTCCTCTCTCCTGATCCTAGCACGAGAGCATGAGATGGTTGGAGTGCTGCCACTTTTTGTTTCGCACCATGGAGGACGGGTCGAATCCCAACAAGGGGACCAGCTGGCCTGCTTGCAATTAATATTGTGAGCTCATGACAAGATACATCGATCTCTAATGGGGTCAGTTTCATGACCATATATCAGAGCGTCACTACGGTTATCTCTGTTGATATCGTAGTCGCTGCCAAACGCAATAAAGCGCAGGTACCCCGAAAGTAATTTTTTCTCATCTGTGACACCAACGAGTCACCGTCGATCCCGATGACACGTCTCTGTGAAACGATTGTTGGGAATAGGTACAGCGGGAACCCTCGGGGAACGGTGGCTTTTCAATGAGTAAACTTGCTAGCACACCACGAAGCCCAAGACACTTTGCTTTACGTCGGTTCTTCACCGTAGCATCTGCTGCTATGGCGATCAGACGTTTCGGGTCAAGCGTGCGGGGGCTTGGATTTATGTGCTCCAGTGCTCATGGAAGTGTCTATCACGGAAGGACAATGGGGCCACTTCGGGTCGTCCTCTATAGTATGTCGTGTCCCCGCCTCCGTAACAAGGGCTCGAGTTCAGCATTTCTAGGAGCCGCCTGCTCGTGATCGGTTTCATAAACTGTGCCGGTATTGATGAAAAATGGTCCGCGCTCAAGTGCGTACAACAGGGCACTTACGGAAGGTCAGCTCCTCAAGCGTCCGCCCCGATGTCTCTGGGAGCATGAAGTATATGAATACAACCTGACACGCGACCCACACGCAGTACCTAAACGCTACTTCAGCCTCAGCTCAATTTTTTATAGTAAACGTAACTCACACAATATAGTATTTCCAACCTGCCGATCCAGCAACCTCAGATCGACCTGATAAAACGTGTACGGAGCAGAGGCGTACCTGCAACATAGATCCCAATAGGATCCACGAATTGGCAAACAAACCCTGTGCAATGACTGCACCACTGAGCGATCGTGATACCTCTAGTTCGCATATGGAATGGGAATAGCTCGACAAAGAACGCTGTTCCCTTCGTCACGATGGTCACGATGGCTTCGATGATCCTTCGAGCTTACTGTATAACAGTGCATTGTACGCCAGAATATAAGCCGGACCATGTAAAAGGATGACTCTGCGGATCGTGCGATGAAAAGTTACACCGTACTTGTAGATGAATAATAATGCTCACAATAGCACCAGCTGCGAAGAAAGCATGCTCCGAGTTTGCGCATACTGTGCGCTAGCCATGATCCAAGCAATGAAAACCACGAACAAAGAGATCGTACATGCCTGAGAGAAACTGAGCACAATGAGGACGGAAAGCCGAGAACCATTACAGACCAAAAACATTGTCCGCCGCGGAAATCGGGGCGCAATAAATGCGATGAACATACCGTTCACGAGCTCCCAGATACACTTTGCAAGGTTAAACAGGTTCTTTGTCCGGTTATCACAGATACCGATGGTGTCCAAAACCGGTGAAAGGAAGTACCTTCGTATGTCGTGAGCGAAAATGTAAAGATCGCGAAAATAACTTACGAAATCAGGCTCCTTCCGCTCGACATACTGAATACAGCGATGAAAGATGCGACGAAGATCCGTTTTCGCATTCCTGGTGTAGATAATACTTCACTCCAGGCCATCTTTGCGTTCATCAGCTCCTCTGCGAGCGTACTCTCAATCTGGTTATGCTCTGCCACGACAAATTCAGAGCTTTCGTCCCCTTCTGCATGGTATTTCACTAGAATGGCGCGTGCCCTATCTCCTCTGCCTTTTGAGAGAAGCCAGCGGGGAGATTCGGGGAGAAACCAGATAAGCGATATTTGAAGCAGACCAGGCAGCACTTGCAAGAACGATGGGATTCGCCATGCCCAATCGTTGGGTATGGCAAATGTGCCAAGGGTCACCCCAGCTGCAGTCGAAGTACCTAAGCGGGGTCAACATCGTCTCTTCCAACAGCGGGTTACAACATCAACTAACCAACCGTGTAAGCAGCGCTGAAGAGCGAACTCATGGATGCGCGTTCCTTGGGATACGACAACTCTTTAGTAGTTCATTAAGCAGTGATAGAAGTCAAGATTGCAACATACCTCCGATCAAAGAGGAAGCTGATACGATGGCAAAAATTATGCCAAATCCTAATATGAAGCGGGCAACGGTAAACATCACAACTAGGAGGCACAAGCTGAGAAACGCGTTCCGAGAGACTTGCGTTACTTACGACTCAGCGCGGCCCCTTGTAGAGCACCCCCAGTGATCATGAAGATGCTCCCGATGACTATCGAATGTCGTCTCCCAACCTTATCAATAATGAAGGGGACAAACGGAACAGCAATGATGGAACCCAGGGGTTGCATTGCTGATATGAAGCCAAGTAAAGCAGAATGCGGATGGTGGTAATCTACCGTCCGACAAGGTCAATCGTTTACAACATCGACAGAGGACGTGCTTTACATTCGAGCCATGAGGGGACCGCTTGGAGGCCATTTAACATGGACCCATCAATCCTGCCGCAGCCCACTTTATGTCAGCTCTGCGCCACGAAACAAGTGTCTTTCAGCTCGTACCCGTTAGCGACCTGGACGCCAAAACAAGTTGGAACCATGAAGAGGTACAAAAGACGGAGGTTAGGCTTCCTATACCAAGGAACTTGGTCGTGTTGGGCAAGACGAGAGACGATTCCATCGTTGCTCCCTGATCGGCCCGCATGATTACCACTCTGGGTGGTCATAGTGACGCAGAGACCGCAGAAAGCCCGGGATATCAACTTTAAGTAGTGCGAAGAGAACCTGACAGCCGCGATATGGTTAATGTTCCCGCGGTCAGTGTTACCAAGCCATACCCATTTCAGCCTCAGGGTGGACGTAATTCGGTATGTGTCACGTATTGAATCCACTCTGGACATCATCACGTGCGGCGACGACCGATGCATGGGCGGTCTGATACGGCCACGGAGTACGACCAAATATGTACAAAGAAACTCGGTCGCAATCACGATCACCGCAACGTACCCAAGAGCCCGGTGACCCATCTCACATTAGGCGACCCTTTGGCAAAAATAATGAGCAGGTGACAACTCACTGTTCCGATCCAGTTAATGTAATGAACAAAATGACCGCTAGACGTGCGGATATTTTCCAATTCGTAGTCTCGTGGATGAACGGCTCACACGGGCCAGGGGCGCATGTGTCTGGAGATGACAAGTACGTTTTCTTTCCTGATCCTAGCACAAGAGCATGAAACGGTTGAAGTGCTGCCACTTTTTGTTTCACACCATGGAGGATGAGTCAAATCCCTGGTACCAGCAAGCATCCCGCTCTTCACTCGGCTGGCCACAAGGTAGACAGGGTAAGGTCCCCAGGCATGTTGGGTGGTTGATATACATAATCTCCCATGCGTCAAGTACGACTGACGGCGAGATACTTGCAAGACGGAGCGTACAAGCATGGGAACAACCTGTCAGGTAGTAGGAGGTTCTGCTGGAGTATTCCAACTACAATCAAAATGAATCGCACTGCTAGTGAAGCGCGGCATGGTGGTACGAATGTGAGGTGTGCCGCAGTCACGCAGGAACTGGAAGAGGGAGATGCGTTGGCACATACTTGCGTCCGACGAGGATGAGTGAAGCGAGTTGTACGGTGTTGGTGGTTGGTACATACCACTAGTAAGCACGCAAATGGTACCATTGTTGTTGGAGAACAGTGGGTAGGTGTCATGGCGCCATTGGTATTTGGCAGACCTGATGCTTGCGTTCTACACAGATTAATGATTAGTGTGGGTGTCAAGAGTGCTTGGTCGGTATATATGTACACGTGATCATATTGGATCCAAACCACCACCATGTCAAAACGAAGCACATCCCCGCCTGGCGATGGGCAACTCATCAAACGAGCGCGTTCCAGCACTCCGCCACGGACGCAGCTCGTCATATCCTCCTCTGGCGACGACCGTCAAAAAGGCCTTGTTCGCAGTGTCAAGCGCACGAGCAATCTCGACGCACCCATCATCAGCCTGAGCGGAGCACATTCGGTAAGTGCTGGTAATAGTATCGGCACACGCAGCCGTGGGCTCATGTGCGTCGCTCGTAGGCCGAAATCTTCAGCTGTCGTTTCGCTCCTGACGGAAAAAATATCGCCGCGTGTTCCGCCGATAGAAGCGTCTGTGCGTCTGCCTCACTTGCTCCTTGCTCGTCCTATTCATTCGCTCTCGTCGCGCCCGTCGCTATTTTGTAGCACTCTGGCGGACCTATTCTCCAAATACCAACTACGGCCTCTTGTCCAGCCTCCATAAGGCACCCATCCTCGACCTCCAGTGGTCCCTCTGCTCGTCTACTCTCTACACCGTTTCTGCGGACCATTTCCTGATTCTGACAGATGTCACCACTGGTCAACGCATCAAAAAAATTCGTGCCCACCGTGGAATCATCAACACCCTTGACAGGACTGTGGCGGGGGGAGCAGGGATCGAACTCGTTGCCACAGGCTCGGATGATGGGACGGTCAGATTGTGGGAGGGAGATGGGGACAAGCAGAGCATTGCGGTTTGGAACATCGGGTGCCCAGTAACGGCGGTATGCTGGAGTGCGGATGGTCAGCAAGTGTTTGTCGGCGCATTGGATAACGAAATCCACGTATGTGTTTTTTTTCTCTACCCACAATACGAGGCTAAATGGAACAGGTGTACGATGTACGGAAAAACGAAGAGGTCTATTCGCTCACTGGACATACCGACACGCCCACCGCGCTCGCACTCTCCCCGAACGGATCCTACCTCCTTTCGCCATCCTTTTCCTCTCAAACTATCATCCACGACGTTCGTCCATTTTCCCCTTCCCCAGCCCGAATCCACCGCGTGCTTCATGGCGCACCCGCGGGGTTCGAAAATACCTTGCTGAAAGGCGCGTGGAGCAAGGACGACGGTGGACAACGTGTCGCCGTGGGCGGTGCAGACCGGATGGTGTGTATATGGGATGTCGAGAGCGCACGGGTGTCGTACAAGGTCAGTATATCTTACACCTTCCGCGAACCAGTGAACGAATACGATGCATATATAGCTCCCCGGACACAAGGGGACCGTCACGTCGACTGATTTCCATCCAAAAGAACCAATCAGTAAGTACCAGTCCTTTGGCATGCGTGCTATCACTTGACACGTTCGTTAGTCTTGACGGGAAGCAAAGACGGCACAATGCTGATGGGAGAGATTGAACAAAGCATGATGATATAGTATTTGTACCCGTTTCTTGTCTCTCGAATGCTGAGCTTTGCAGACGGGTAAAATATATTACTACAGTGATATCGCTTAGATATCCATCTTATTCTCTATGCAAGCCGCCACCTTTTGTGCAACATCCGGTTCCAAGTAACACCGTTTCGTCAAGATGCGCGTCAAGTCTTTGCTTCTTGGCAACGCAAAACCGAGAAGCGTGCTCAACCCGCTCAACAGTCGACCAAGCCACGTCTCCGATGGCATTGAAAATTTCCCCTGGTCCGCATACTGCCAAAGCAAATCCTGAACCGCAGTCCTCGATGCGACATATTTGGGATGTCCTTCCAGGGTGGTGATACACGCATGACCATCCACGAATATCCCATTTTGTTCGAGCGTTCTAGTGTTGCGCTCCCACCAGTCTTCCATGATGACTTCGCGCTCGAGATGTGTGATCGCCAACGCGATCGGAACCTGTTTCTTTCCAAGCACCTCGTAAAAGAGGCGATAGTTACTCTGCATCGTCGTCGTCACCCTGCTCCCGCGAATGCAGAACAGAAAGAGGCTGATCCCGCCAGAGGCATTGAGCCGCTGAATCAGCTCGGCCGCCTTCTCTATCGCACCCATATATCCGTTTGTCCCCTTCTCCGGCTCCTCTAACCCGACGGTATCCCAGAGCCGAACCGTCGCCGCGCCGAGCTGGAACTGGTACTCGTTCGACGCAAGCGTGCACGCGACGCTGTCGCCCGAGACCTCGGCGACATGCCACCCCGCGAGGAGGTTGACGAGCGAGCTTTTACCGACGCCGGTCTCTCCAAAAAGGATGACATGGAGATCTTGGGTGGGCGCGCTGCGCGGGGTCAGCGCGTAGTCAATGACGAGGTCGCGCACGACACGCTGGCATTCGTCGCGACGTCCCGGGATCGGTGGGTACGCGGCGTCAGAGAGGGTGGTGATGCACGCGTGGGCGTTAAACGCCATGCCGAGCCCCGACAGGGTGTCTGCGTTGGTGTGCCACCACGTGTCCATGTCGGCGAGGACGTCGCGCGTGCGTGCGTTGGATCTACGCTCGAGCTCGGTGATCACGGTCACGAGGGGCGTGCCGGGGGAGACACGGTCGCGGAGCGCGACGATGGTGTCGTAGGTCTGTCTCATGTGATTCGTCACCCGCCTGCCTCGATAGCAGATGACAAGGAGGTGCACGCCTGCGCCACGGCCGAGTTCTGTGAGAAGGGCACGCAAGGCGTTTTCCGCGTGCTTGAGCGTGCCCCCAGACGGGCCTTCGGTCAGGCCGGGGGTGTCCCAGAGACGGAACGTTTGCGTTTGCAGCAGGTCCCAGTCGTGGTAGCTTGTACCGATCGTGACGGCACGCCCGTCGCTGGCTGTGAAG